>CATIWJ010105420.1:0-11324 GCA_949640765.1 Croton laevigatus
TGTTTCGAGCTCGACTCATGAGCATAATAAAAGAATCAAAATATATAAAATTCATACATAAAATCTAAATTATCTTAACATAATTAATCTTTCGTAAATCCATAAATTATCTAAAAATTACACATTAAGAACAAGTTTAAATAAAAAGTTCAACAATAAACAAAGAACAAATCCAAAGTTCAACAATAAACAAGTTCAAATCCATTCGTGCGCTTGAAGTTGAGACTTGCGTTGAAGAATTTGGAGTTGACATACTAACAAAAAAAACACAATCAAAATGATAAGAAAAATTAGCCCCCTGTCATTTAACTTTAAATGTTGAATTTTATATATAATCAGCCAAAATATAAATATCAACATATAAATATCAAAGAAATGTCCCTTTTGACTAGTGTAGCATTAGAGTAAGGAGTTACAGTATCACTCCTTTTTGACTTATTTAAACCAGAATTTATCAAACACCAATAGATGCTTACCGTAAGGAACAAAATATTAAACTACTAGCATAATAAAGACCTCTCAAACCTTCAATTCGAACTGGAGAAATCAGGAATTGCATAATATAATCTTTCAAAAGGAGATTCTTCCTACAGAAAAGGAGTTGGAATTCTATTAATAAGAAAGATAGCATATGAAACATCAAAATTTGAAAACACTTTTAGTAAGTGCGCTTGAAACAATAAGCTTCTAGTAACATTTAGAATAGGTTAATGCTTCCTTTCAGCTACTGTATTTTTCTCTGGTGTCTTTGGACAAGTTGTTTGATGCAATATCCCTTGGTTTGCATAGAATTCTTTCATTAAGAACTCCTGTGCATTGTCACTGCTGATTTTTTTAACGATTTTTCCAAATTGTGTTTTCACCATAGCAATGAAATCTTTGATCAAGAACCTCACTTCTCCCTCTTTCATCAAATAAACCCATAAGTACCTTGTATAATCATCAAGAATGGTCAAAAAATAATTAGGACCATTCCGAGAAGCTGTACCTACATGTCCCCAAATATCCATATGCAACAATTATATGTGTACTTACCTAAAAGGCCACATATAATCATCATTACAATGCTTATTAATGATTGCAGTAGCTACTAAAACAGCTTTATTATGTTTACTAGTAACTAACTTCATTAGATCTTCATTTTGTAACAGTTGTAAAGTTCATGCATGACTTTAACTATACCAATCATTTTCTAAGTCTTCAGGTCCTGAATTATACATAAGTCATCATAAAGAAACAATAAGCATTGAAGTTGAGCTATCATAATGGTTACTGAGATAGGATTAAAAGCAAAACCATGTATGAATAAAACTTCTCTCAAATATAATTTTTCTAAAAAAAAACAACAGTTTATGAAAATTGAGCTATCAAATACTATCCATTAGGCAATTTAACTCTCACAGGTTGTATCTTTTTAAAATCACTGAAGAGTTCTATAGATTTGCATATATGGTATGTTGCTCCATTATCAAGAATCCATATAGAGTTACTGATAGATTTTAGCGTGCCTGTCTGCTTCTGATTAGCATTGCCATGTATTGTGTTCTGTGCAAGTTTGGTCATAATGTTGTTCACTAAGTGTTTAATTGTTTGGCTATGCCTTCTAGCAACTTTTTATGCTTCATTAGTATCTATCAGATTGAGAAGTTTCTGGTAATACTCTATAATAAATGATATCTTTGCTTTTTGTATCTGTGTTTGTGGCTCAGCAAAGAGAGATTGACTCTTGTCATAAGCCAACTGTTGTTCTAGTAAGTTCATTGCTGTAAAAGCTTTCTGGTGTCATATAATTATTATCCTGCATTACTGGTATAACTGTCTCTTGAACTGGCACAACATTAGCATAATGATCATAATAGTCATAGTTTGTAAATTACGAGTAAGGAATTTCCTGTTATTCTCCAAATACTGCATTGATTGTTGCATTTGGTCTTTGCTGAGAGTAATTAAACCTAGGCTTGAATCCATGCTTCCTATAACATTGTTCAACTGTATGATTAGTCCAATTGCAGTGAGTACATTTTCTTTGAACATTTGACTGAGAACTAAAGTTTTATGATCTAGTGAACCTTTATCCCCTAGCCATTTACTGTGTATAGCTTTTTGGAGCAACATCCTCCCTGTATGTTTTACTGAGTAACATTTTGTCTTCTGCCTGTGCTGCATAGTTGTTCCGCCTCTCTTGCTACATAACCATAGAGAAAACCTTGTTTAATGCAGACAATGGATCATGCATCCAAATATTGCTTTTCACATTGGCATATCTCTCACTAAGCCCTCAAATGAACCTAATCACTTGATCTTTCTCCACACAATCTCTAACCTGTGTTGCAGCTCTACAATTACAAGCATGACTACATCTACATGCTATGACAGGCCTCAAAATAGATAACTCATCCTACAAAATTTTTAGTTGAGTGTAATAATCTAAAAATTTGTTAATGCTTGTGAAAAGCAATCTTAAAGATCTTTCCATATATCACTGGCTTTGTCAATGTATAGTACACTCTGAGCTATAAAAGGAGATACAGACTTTGTAATCCATGTTATTACATCTGCTCTAAGTGTTATACAATTCAAGCATTACATCTAGTGCCTCAATAGATCTAGTGAAAAAAAACCTAATTTGTTTTTTAATGGCTAAAGTTATTCTCATCGCTCGAGCCCAATAATGATAGCTAAATCATTCAAAGTACTAATGTAGGTGATTCATTAGGATGCAAATACAATGGTTTAGAAGGATTAGTCAAATGGTCTGAGACACTATTCACCATTTTAGAAGTAGATCTAGGAAAAGATTGAAGGAAAATATGAAAATAGCGAGAAATCAAAGGAAAATTTCACAATATAGAAGAAATTCAGAAACAAAACAATAGACTTACAAGAGATCAAGAAGAAAAGAAGGAAAATTACTGAGAAAAGAAGATTTCAAGTTGTAAAGGAAGATATAGAAACATATCAAAGAACAAATTAAAAAGAAGCAATTGCAAAGCACAAACCACCGCCAATCATAAAAATTCATGAGAAAACCGGCAATCATCATTTTTTACACAGTTTAGTTGTGTATTTTTCTTATTTTCTTTTTTTTAGGTTTACTCTCAGAGGAAGGAGAAACTGATCATAGATATTTTTATTTGATAAGTTTAGCTACAACACTCGATTTTGAGTGCTCTCAAAATTTTATTTTTATGTATTTTTTTTTCAGACCATCTGTTTATTTTTCATAAAGAAATTGGAATAAAAAAACTCCAAATTTTATTTTTATGTATTTTTTTTTTCAGACCATCGGTTTATTTTTCATAAAGAGATAATAATTTTAAAATTTAACTTTATATTATATATTATTAATGACTTAAAATTCAATGGTATAAGTTGATTTTACGCATAATTTATAGTACAAGGTATAATTATGTAAACTGCGATATACAAATTTTATATAATACCGATAATCTAATATATTGTTTTGAAAGGAAAAAAAAAAGGAAAATTAAAGAACCATTCAAATCGAGAGTTCAAAGATTTTCCTTAGTTAACATGGACCTTTCATATGCTGCCTGCATGCAGTGTATTTTATTCTATTTTATACTACCTCTAATTTTTTCATTTCTTTACACCCTAAAAACACAAATATCAATACAACTATATTTTTCATTAATACCAATACAAAATAATAATAAACAATTATCATCCATTTACAATACTTACTTTTTCACCAATACCAATACAGAAATAATAATAAACAATTAAACATACTTACCCAAAAAGAAAACGTAAAGAATTGAAAAAATTTGCTAAAAACGGAAACGTAAAGAATTGAAAAAATTGGAGGTAGTATTATCGTAATCTTTGAAGCACATAAGAAGAATGGTTACGCAATTTAACTAAATTATACTAAAACGTTACTGTGCTGTTTTGATTTGATGGCCGGTGCTTAAATATTACTACATAAATTGTTGGGTTGAATTTAATATCTGATTTTTAAAAGTGATGTTTTCAAAAAATGTTGCTTTCGAGATAGTGTAAAATAAATAATA
Source organism: Croton laevigatus (assembly GCA_949640765.1). Taxonomy (NCBI): domain Eukaryota; kingdom Viridiplantae; phylum Streptophyta; class Magnoliopsida; order Malpighiales; family Euphorbiaceae; genus Croton; species Croton laevigatus. The sequence continues at coordinate 4,035 of CATIWJ010105420.1, forward strand.
TTTGCTAAAAAAAAATTATTATAAAATTCTATAGAAATTTAATATTATTTATGTATAATGTTAAAATAATATGGATATTTCTTAATTTAAAAGTTAAATTAAATTAATTAATTTTAAAAAATTATGAAACGTATTTTGTTCTTTTATGAAAGAGCGTAGCAAACTTGGATTTTTCTTCTAAAAGTCTCTATTTTTTTGGATTAAACCTCAAATTTCTAGAAATTCAGGTTTACGAGAACCGCACCTATATTTTCAGATTATTAATATTCGTCATCTTTTGGTTTAAACTTTGAAATTAATATATTTTGTTTGGTGATTTCCTTTGAAAGTTTCAAAATAAATAAATCAAATACTTTTATGATAATATTGATTGCAGAGATAAAATAAAAATGAAATTCATTTAATTAATATTTTATTATTTAAATAATTATAATATAAATTATTTTAAATTATTTAAATAATAAATTTAATTATTTATTTGGTCACTAAAATAAATAATAATTATTGAATAAAATTAATTGCTATATTAAATAAACTATATAAAAATATTTAATTAGGAGGTAATAAAAATACACATGGCTTGGTAGCAATTTAATAAAGCTAAAATATTTGATAATTATAATTTATGTATTTGATAAATTTTTAATTCAATCTGACACTTGCACAATACTTATCATTTATCACATACTATGAAGAGTTAAACCAAACATGCTTTAATTATTTTTTTAAACTGGACCGATTTTAATGTTTACTATTTTTAATTTTATATGAGAGATTTTGATTCACCGGCGAGAAAAGGTAGAGGGTACCATAATTATTTCATAGTTCCCCTAATTACTGTTCTTCCACCAAATAATTGGACCCTCTTGAAATTATCAAATTACTTTCCTAGAACAAAAATATAAAATTATGAATCTGCACATAAAAAAGATTGAAAGTAGTTAGTAGTTGTATATTGTATGAGTGTGGGAATGCTGAGAAGGCAGACCATGGGCTGTATTTCTTCGGTCGAAGATTCATATATAGATAGAGTGATCTTTTTAGCGTGAGACATATATAATTATTTACATGGGGATATTAACATTTTTGGTGTAAAAATTAGAAAAAATTACGAATTTGGTGTTGAAAGAAAGGCGGTCAACTGAGTTTGAATTCTAGCGCGCCATTTGAAGTGGCAAACAGATCAGTGGGCCAGTTCAAGTGGCGCACAGGACACGTGTCAATATCTCATTTGCTTTGTTCACTTTAGTGCGCCAGTTCAAGTGGTGCACAGGCCACGTGTCATTGTCTCATTTTACTTTGTGTCCCCTCAGTGCGTCAGTTCAAGTGGCGCACTAAACTAATATTCCACTTCAGCAAATTTCACACCAAATCCGTAAAATTTTCACCATTCACACCAAATTTGTAATTTTTTTTCTTTCAACACCAAATTCATAATTTTTTCTAATTTTTACACCAAAAATGTTAATATTCCTATTTATATGTTGCCTGGACAATCGGTTGGTGTCCTATTATTAATGGTTATATGAAAATTCTTGATTTACATGTTGATTGGACAACTGCTTGGTGATCTATTATCAATGATTGGTGATCTATTGTGTTTAGGTTTAGCGGACTTACTTAATGGTGATTAGTAACTATTACGGTAGTACTCAATAATAGAAATCATATGTGCGGTTACACTTCAATACAAAATTTTCAATAGACCTGGTTTTCCAAAATATTGAAAATAATTAGTTGGATTTACAGTCCAATTAGTAAACAAACTGCTGCTTATAAAAAGGAATTGAAAAAATTATTTGTTTATTATACTTTTAAAATTTTGTTTTTTTTTCTTTTGGCCTAGTTTTGTATTTGATTAATGGATTCATAAGATTTTCTTGCTGTTGTGGAACGAAAATAGATTCTTGCTGGGTTAGTTTTCATCATTATAATAATCAACTTGGAAACTTATTTTTTGTTTTTTTTAATGATACTCCTTCCCTCCATCCATATACCACACCGCTTCCAAAAAAAAAAAAAGAAAAATAGTAAACATTTATTTTATTTTAAAAAAATTAACTGAAATATATACAATTTATATTAAGTTCTTATAATTATATTGTATTTGATGTTTCAATTAAATGGCATTTTATCTCATATATATATTAAAATTTTGTGTTTAATAATTTAATTATGTACAATAGATCAACACTAATTAAGTGCAAAAACACATAAAATAAACAATTCAAATTATTTTATATATTATCCATAAAATTAATTTTGAAAACTGGTTAAATGTAATCTAACATTGTAATATCAACCATCTATCTTAACACTATTTCTAAAGTAATTATAATAGTGAAAAATATCATTACTATCCATAATTAAAACTAATACTATTTCTTTAAAAAAACACTAAGATTTGTGTATATCAAAAATTGACAACAGGAGTTATTATTTGCAGATAAAGAGTATTAATTGAGTTTTGTTGTATATAAAAATTTTAATGTATTATAAATTAGAAATAAATATTAAATTTAAAGCCATATATAATTTATGATCCATAATTAGAATTTATAAACTGCGATGCAATCTTATCTCTCCTAAATTCAATGCAAAATGGATATATTTAAAAAATATAAAAATAAATTGACCCGCTGTGTCACTGCTCTTCAGATAAGAACATGTTCCAATTATATTAAAATTATCTTTGTTGTCCTCAAAAATAAAATAACACATTTCTGTATATACGATGTTACAACTATTATATATAGAGAAGCTTTCCAATTGAGAATTCAGACCAAACCAGAAGCAAATCTTAGAGAGAGTGAGAAGCACAAAAGAGATTCAAAAATGAGAGAAAAAGAAGAATCACAAACAGAAACAGAAACAGAAACAGAAATGTGGAAATACATATTTGGGTTTTCAAATATTGCAGTAGTTAAGTGTGCTTTTGAGCTTGGAATAGCACAAGCAATTGAAAACCATCAAGGACCCATTACACTAACTGATCTATCATCAACCACTGGATGCAATCCATTAACTCTTCATCGCATCATGCGGTTCTTAATCCATCATAATATTTTCAAAGAGGAACTCACTCTTGAAGGGAACAAAGGCTATGTACAAACGCCTCTCTCTCGTCAGTTACTTGGTCCTAGCAACGACAACATGGCGGCGTTTTTCTTACTAGAGAGCAGTCCGGTGATGCTTGAGCCGTGGCATTTTCTAAGTAGTCGTGTTAAAAAGGACGGGCACGGGGCGTTTGAAGCTGCTAGCGCATGACGTGGATGTATGGAAATATGCCGCGGCAAACTCTGAGCATAGCAAATTAATCAATGAAGCGATGGGCTGTCATGCTAGACGAACAATGGGTCATATTGTAGAAAGGCGTAAAGAGGTGTTTGATGGGGTGAAAACATTGGTAGACGTTGGTGGTGGAAATGGAACTAGTTTAAGTGTATTGGTGAAGGGTTGTCCATGGATACAAGGTATTAACTTTGATCTTCCTCATGTTGTTGAGGTTGGATTGGAATGCCCTGGTGTTACTCATGTTGCTGGTGACATGTTTCAAAGTGTTCCAAAGGCTGATGCTGCTTTACTCATGGTTAGTATCATTTTCTACATCACGCAGACGTTCCAACTAATTTATAAAATCCATTTTTTTTTTTCCAATTCTACTGGATTTATAAGCAATCGTAATTAATTCGGATTCAAGTATTGCTTACAGGTTAATGGAATTAATAGTCGAAGCTTTTAAATGATTTCAGAATAAAATTCTTGATAAGTGATGTCATTATACTGGTACCATAGAGTTTTATTAACATGGCTATTATTATGAGTTAGAATAATTATTGAAGTCTAAAGATAATATTATATAGTTTTTTCGTTAATTATTGTGTCATTTTCATAATGTTTATTTGTTCCATTTTATGTTTGGTAAATTATTTGTTTCACCTTAACTATGTTATAGTTTATCTAATTAATTATTTATTCAAAATTCTTTCAAACAAAAATATTTCAAAAATATTAATTAATATAGACTATTATTCTTTTTAATGGCAATTTTTTTATGTTCAAATTGCTTTTGTTTAAACAAAAATTATTGAATACATGAACTATAATCTTTGTATTACTATTGAATTGCGAAGTTGAATAATTTTTTTAGAATAATAAAGAAATTTAGTTTAAAAATAAGTGTAATAATAAATAATTTTATGACAAAAAGTTATAAAAATAAAATAAATTTACATTCACACATTAATCTCTTTTAAAGTACAAAAATTTTGTAAATTCACTCATTAATCTCTTTTAAAGTACAAAAGTGCACTCACTTTTTTTTTTTTCCCCAAGAAAGTGCACTCACTCACTCATAGCTAAAGTGATATTAGGTGGAATAGAAGTTGTGAGATGGCAAATATAATATTAAACAAATAAAATAAATTAGTTATAATATTTTATTGTTCAATTTGCCTTATTTTTAACAAAATGGGATGTGAAATGCAGTGGGTGCTTCACGATTGGAATGATGAGGAATGTATCCATATTTTAAAGAAATGCAAAGAAGCTATTCCAAAAGAGAAGGGAAAGGTGATAATTGTGGAAGCTGTGGTTGCTGAAACAAATGATGAGTTTGAGTTTGTTAGGTTGGCTTTAGATATGGTGATGATGGCTCATACTAATAAAGGAAAGGAGAGAACCTCTAAGGAATGGGAATATGTTCTTCGTCAGGCTGAATTTACCCGCTTTACTATCAAATCATTTGCTTATGTTCAATCTGTTATTGAGGCCTTTCCTTAAGCTAATAATGCTATTTAGTTTGCTATCAAATTAAGCTTTTCTACTCAGTATTTGTCGTGGATTTCTCAAGCTTTCTTTGTAACCTGCGTTGCGTGCTATGATCCAAGTTATATAATATTTGGTATTGATATTTACTTATTATTTGAGATGTTTAGTATTGTCTCAGTTCCAACAAGAAAAGTGATTCTCTTAGTTTTGTTTTTATCTCACCACAAAAAAGTTATCATTATTTGCACGGAAATATAAAAGCAAAACAAATTAATTTGTCAGTTTAATTATTTAACTGGGTTAATTTAAGTATTGGTTAATTAAATTAAACAATTTATTTTAAATGATTAATTTAATTATTATTTAAATAATAATTATTAGATAATATTATGTGATAATGTCAAAAATATGGAACTTATGAGTGTATGCCAAGTGAACCAATCAAGCTTCAAACCTCAATAAAAAGGCTACCTCCATTGAAATTAAAGAGACGGAAAAATCAAAGTCTAAAAGCTCAAGCCCCGAAACTCTGGCGAATTGAAGATGCGACTTCTCCTCAAAGTTCAAAGACTCGTCTAGCAATTATTATCAACAAAGTTCGTCAAGATAATTCAAGAGCATGTCTCTGACACATGATTTATCATCAAAGTTATTTTAACATAGATTTGAGATCAAGTCATTATGACTCTTGCTTCATGTTCAAGAGATAAATCAAGCTCAAGATCTTTGACAATTTGAAAATGTAAGCTCTCCCCAAAATTCAAAGCATTGTCAAACAATTATCATAAAAGTTCTTGGTAAAAAAGCCCAATCAAATCAATCTCCTTAAAGGCATTCACCAAATTCAAAGATCGAAAGCTCTTTTAACTTCTAGTCAAGATCAATTCAAGAATAAATCAATGACTCTTGATTGTCTTCATCAAACTTCACTTTAACAATGATTTAAGATAAATTCTCCTCCCTTTGGATTGTCAATAAAGTTCGCCAATGATAATTCAAGATCAAGCCTCTACTACACTTGAGTTATCTTTATGACATTCTTTATCAATTTAATATCAAGTCATCGCGACCTTCATTCGTGCTTGTCACAAATAAATGAATCAGAGGATTTTTTTAGAAAAATAAATAGAGATTGTTACCTATTATAATTAATTAATTAACATTAGTATTAATTAATTAAGATCCGTCCACTATATGTTGATCACGGGTAGGCCCAATTAATGTATAATAAATTTTTGGATTAAACGAGTAATCCTATAGGCTTTAGGATTAAATGAGTAATTCTAATAATCCAACACCTATATATATATACCACCTAATAAGATATTAGATATAGTTCTAATTCTTTGCAACAGTTACCCTAGAGAAAATAAGGTACATAGGTAGCATGGTAGCTAAGTTCAGTCACATATAAAAAAAAAAAAGAAGTTTAGTCACCATGAGAAAAAAAAAAAAAGCAAAATCATAATGAAAAAAAAAAAAGATTGGCAATGATTTTTCAATACATCTTCAAGTCACTACAAATAGCATTCTACAAAAGGTTAATTCGCTAGTAAGTTTGAAATAGATTGTCAAACTTTCTTGTTGTAGATGGAGATGCTCACACTGAAAGATATGTTGATGAAAAAAATTGAATGGAGCAAAAATTTGAGCAAGTAACAATTGGACTTATTTGATTCCATCACTTTGATCTTCAAATTCACAACTCTAAGTTGTTAAGTAGCCTAATTTCAAAGCATCCAGGAGACAAAGATCATCATTAAATGTTAAATTAGTGAAGACTTAAGTGATGAGGGTTAGCAATGCAAGCCAAGTTGATGAAGTCCAATTGGAAAACGACACAGATCAAAAGTGCAATCAGTTGCCAAGGCATAGACTACGCAATTTAGCGCAATAACTTATTAGGATAGAGACGGTGTACTTTAGCAAATGCACAGTAACTCGATGTGGGCAGAGACAGTGCACTTCAAAAGTCAAACATGAAAGAGCTTGTTCTTATTATTTTTGATTTGCGTGGCTATCACACAAAGTGGTAATTTCAATATATTGCTTTGCTCCTTCATTTCCATGGAGAATATAGTAGCTCATGTTGTCCTTTAGTGTCATGCTATGATTTTTTTTTTTTTTAAGCTTGAATTGAATGATTAGGTCTCATTCTTCTCGTTTTAGTTTAATTTAGAATATGCATTTTGAGGTTTGAAAGTTGCAATCGAATGGCAGCATAATGTCTTAGTCTAGAAACTCTTGTGTTTGCCAATGTCCATTGTGGTACAACTAGGGCTGCAAATGAGCCGAGTCGAGCCAAGCACTAGTCTGCTTGTGCTCTGCTCGTTTATTAAACAAGCCTGGATTTTCCGCTCGCGCTTGGCTCGTTTATTATCGATCTGAGCTCGAGCCGAGCTTTTATCGAGCGAACACCAAACGGCTCACGAGCAGCTCGTCTTTTTACATGTATTTTTCCGAGCGAGCCGAGCGCTGGCCTGCTCGTGCTTAGCTCGTTTATTAAACGAGCCTGGATTT
>CATIWJ010105436.1:0-27531 GCA_949640765.1 Croton laevigatus
TTTTTTTTTTTTTTGAAGTTCTGTTAATGAGGTGATACATGCAATTTTTGCAAATTTCAATTTATTTATTATTTTGAATTTCGGATAAAATGTTACTCAAATTTTAAATTTGGATAAAAAGTTATATTAGCCATTATAGTATGACTATTTTTAAATTTTTTATTTTTCAATTTAGTCTACAACTTAGGTATAGGGCGAAATTATTAAAAAAGAATTTATTTTAAAATAAATTTATTCTAAAGTTCAAAATAGGATAAAAATATTATATTTTCAAAACATGGGAGTCGAAAAGTGGTTAAAGAAATTAAATTATTAATTTACTCCACAGTATCTCAAATTTAAAAGCTACCATAATTTTAAAATGATTTTAATAACTAATGTCACGCATTTATTCTACGTATACTATCACTTAAAACAAATGTAGGAAATGAAATTAGTGTTGAATTTCATTCAAATTATATTGCTTATTTTGAAATAGATAGGTTGGGGGACTTATTTATTTTGTTAGTACATATTTATATTTCCTAGGATATTTTAGAGACCTATATAATTAATAGATGACAATAATTAAGTTTTTAGTACAAAAGAATAGGACAAAGTAATTTTTCATTATTTTTTTTTTCCGAAAAATTTTTCATTATTAAGAATCATATCAATTAGAAACAAATGTGGAATGGAGCCACGCAGAGGGGATTTTGAATTAAAATAAAAGGATAATTATTATTTAGTCCCTGTACTTTTACATATTATACAATTTAGTTCATATAGTCTTAATATTATATATTTTTTTTCTTATTTGATTTATTTAATCATTTTATGGATTAAAAAGTACAACATTATAAAAATAAAGGACTAAATTATTGAATATGTCAAAGTAGGGAGACAAAAATTTAATATTGCAAAAAATTTTTATCTTTTAGTTCCCCTGTTTTAAAATATTTAATTATTTAGTCCTTCATTTTTAAAATATTCAGTAATTTAATCCTTAAAAGGAGAAAATAATCAAACAAGCAAACATATAGTGACAAAAAAAAATCTAATATTAAAAGTACATAAACTAAATTGTCTAATACAGCAAAAATCTTAGAGACTAAATTAAATTTTGTAATCACAAGAAAAAGGGTGGGAACGCATGAACCTAGCCTTGTTAGCTAAACAATGGTGGAGACTACTTACTTATCCTTCCTCCTTATTGGCCAGAGTTTGTAAAGGTAGATATTACCTTACACTTATTTCCCTAACGCTCATAGAGTTGGATCGAGCTCTTGGGGATGGAAACATATCTTAATGGGAAGAGATGTGTCTAGAAGGGTATTCTGTGGAATAGAAGGACTAAATAAACCTACTCTATTATATTTTATTTTTTGTTTATTTTCTATCTAATTAGTTAATTAACTTTATTAAACCTACTCTTTTTTTTTTTCGAAAAAAAAAATCTTAATGAACCTTACTAAACCCACTAAACCCACTCTTTCAAAAAGAGAAAAAAAAAGAAAAAATCTTACTAAACCGTATACTTGGTATAAATGTGTCATGTTAATAGTAAATAGAGAATGAGTCTAAATTTATAAAATTTAAATGGATATTTACAAAAACCTCCCTGCATTTTTTTATATTCTATATTTTTCTCTCTATTTATTTTTTCAGACAAAAATCTCCATGCATTTCAAATATTTTAGACAATTATATCCTTACGTCTATTTTTTGTTAAAATAACGGTAAAATGATCAAAATGTAATTTTGCGAGCCCATTTCAAAAAAACTCAAGAATTAAGGGACCACAATCTAATTGTCGTCTTCTTCAACCTTTGGACAGCCGGCCACTTTCACTATTTTTGGCCACCGAACGAAGCTTCACCGGAATTCTGAAAACAAGGCTAAAAAATCAACACAACACACATTTTCAGAATTGTCTCGATGCAAGGAATCCAAATATACATTTATACCTAACTGAATCTTGGCCGTTTGGCCAGTAAATCATAAACACACGATCAGACGATTGCCGAAAAACTCAACTTTCAAACCGGTGACCAAATCATTCAAACTTTACACCAAAATAAGCTTCCAATAAGAGAATTCAGAATCTACACTTAAACTGGGTGGAAAATGGCCAAAAGACGTCGGAAAATGCGTCGAAAGTCGTCAGTGAATAATAGCGAGAACAATGTCACCTTTCTTCCTACCGCATGTACTACTAGGTTCGTTGGAGTCTCACCATTGTACCAACATCCTTAAACTCGTCGGGGAAAGGGCTTCCGACTGGTGGGGAGCGTCGACTGGGCTGATCGCTGGTAGCAGTGCTGGTATGATACACATATCTCTCATTTAGTTGTTCAACCAATAGAGCTTTCCCTTTATCCTTTTTTGGGACAAAGGTGTTGTGTTTTTTCACACAGTCATTAGTCGATTTTCTAATTGACTCAACTTGAGGAGAACTAGAAGATGAGACAAACTTTGTCTCCTTAGAGGTTTAACTCATAGTATAGCCTAAACCTCTAGTATCTTTATGACCCCTAGTATCTTTGAGAGTATTATCAATTACTTGATATCTCTCATAACTAACTATTAGGTCCTTCATTCTTTTGTTCTCCGACATCACATTAGAGCACTCAACGACACTACATTTCAAATTTTCAATTTCTTTATTCATTTCTAAAATTGCATTTTTCAGTTTTGCATTTTCATCATCAATTTTCAAGTATTTGTTCGTATAATTGTTTTTCAATTTCAAATATTTATCACATTTTGAAATAGCCTTACTAAGCCAATGCATCATTTCATCATTATCACATTCAAGCAAAGACATGTCATCACTATCATCAAAAGAATCATCATTGTCAAGCTTAGAAAGATTGAGAGTTAGAAGAAGAAGGTACCTCATTGGAAGCTTCTTGGTGAGCGACTGAGCATTGAGAGGAGCCACATTCTTCATTGTCCTTTAAGGCAACAAAGCATAAATTAGCCACTTCTTTGCTCTCTTATTCACCACTAGAAGAATCGTTATCACTTCATGTGGCTTCCAAAAACTTCTTCCTTTCCTTCTTCTCTCTTCTAGCTTCCTTGTCTTTCCTTCTCTCTTCCTTGTCTTTCTTTTTCTTGTCTCTCCCAAGCTGTAGGCACTCACTTCTTAGGTGGCCAATGTTACCACACTTATAGCAAGTTGGTTCCTCCTTAGATCTCTTCTTGAATTTTCTTCAAATCTTAAAGTTCTTTCCAAACTTCTTAGTGACGAATGTAACACCCCTTATAAGCTTACCGCTTATAAGCTTACCGAAGTAGACTTATAAGAGAGCTACATGTGTACTATCTATGGTATGCATAACATAAAAAACTTTATTAATTTACAATATTACATTACAAAATAAATACATTTTACAATTTACAATTTAACTTTTACAATTTTGCAGTATATGTCACACTACTCTAACTTCTAGCAGTTCTGATACCGATCCTTTAGACTGGTTCTTTCCCAATTCTTCAAAACCTACAAGTTAACAAAAACTAACTTGCTAAGCGATAAGCTTAGTGGATACTTTACTCAAACAGTTATAATTAATGCACAACACAGTTTCACATAATCACATATAGTAGGTATAACACAGACATGTCATAACAGCATTTCATTTCACATATTCACAACACATCAAGTAAAGGTAAAGTATCAAACCTGTTGCAATGTCACGTTTGTCCTTTGCTTCTCCTAAGTGTCCTCGCTCTGGCTAATTCTCGTCACCGCCTATACTAGCAAATTACGATCCAATTAGCTCTTATTTTACTTACTACTAAATTCATGTCCTTTCTATTTTTCTTTAGCTTACTTATGGCATATTAATCATTCATTATTTAATTTACCAATTTATCCTCCTCTAAAATTTATTCCTATTATCTCGAATATTTTCTTATTTTATCAATCTCTTCCATCTTGCTCATGACATACTCTTTGCTTATTATTTAAGTTGCTTATATACTTATTAGTCTTGTAATTTAATTCATTTAAACTCTAGCACTATCTAACTTGTTTTAAGTCCAACGTCTCTAAATTTACTAACTGGTCTATTTAGCTACTACCCGTAATTTACTTGTCAGAATCCTGTGTTACTTTACATTCCTATTAATTCGTTTCATGACGTACTCTCATCTCCCTATTTGATTTATTTTATTGTTCTTTTACTGACTTGTCCCTCATACACTCATTTTCAGCTTACTCCCAAATTCCTCTATTAGTTCCATTATCTAATATAACTATTTTATTTAATCTTTATATTTTATGTTTATGTCTATTTATTTCCCTCTAATTTATTTCTACTATTCCGAGTACCTTCTATTTTAATTCGATCATTTGTTTATCAACCTTATAATTTATTCACTTTAGTTCTAGTACTTACACTTAATTCTTTTTATGCCTTGCGTCTTTAATTTATTAATTAATTAGCCACGTCTGATTATTTATATTATCAATTATTATTACATGTCTAATTTTATTATTTTCAATTTAAACCTCATTTTAGATTAATGCTAATAGTAATTAAATTCCATTAATTAAGTTTGCGGCATTTACGGTTCTATTAGTTCGGGATCTCAGATTGTCAAACGAAGTTCATTTTCGGGTTCAGGACGTCGAAATGATGTGTTAAAGCTTCTGTCCAAAATTGCTCACCGGACAGAATATTTCGGTCACCGGTGGTAGAATATTTCGGTTGCCAGAATTCGCAAACAACCTCAAAAATTCACACAAAATACCTCTACGGATACGTCTAAAATCAAGGATCCCAAATATGCAACTATTTCTAACGAACTCCGAGCCATTCGGTCGAAAAATCCCAAAATTAGTCTGGTTAGTCACTGAAAAATTCATCTTCCACTTCCGGTGACCAATCGTCTAGACCTTTACATCAAATTGAAGTTTACATTGAGAGGGTTAAGGATCTACCTTTAAAATGGCCAGACAATGGTCGGAGGACACTAGAAAAGCCGTCGAAAGCCAACTGCCCTTTTGATTGTGATTTTTGTTCTGGCCACAGATTGGTGCCAATTCCACCATCATTTGAAAGCTTGCAACAAAGGGAGTACAAATCTGTCGTCACCTTCGCCGTTAGACCACCAAAAGGCATCAGAAATTGGGTTTGAGGGCATCGATAAACAGTGATGCCACAGATATCGCCAGATCTTCAAGCTGAAAGTATCGCCGGAAAATTGGTCACTTGGCTGCGGTGCTTGTCTCTTTGGATACCTCAGGTCGAACCGCTTATGATCCTGGGTGAGTGGAAACGAGATGATTGGCGGTGGCGGCACAGGCAGCTTCGACAGCCATTGCCTCTCTCTTCTCTCTCTCCTCTGGTTCTCTTTTCCTTTCTGTCCCTCATTCTTTCTGATTTCTCCAACTACAGTGGCTGAAAAGAGAAGAGGAGGTGGTGATGGTGGTGCTGGGTCAGCGATGAAGGCACGGTGGTGGCCGGCGCACCTGCCTCTCCCCTCTTCTTCTTCTTCTTTCTTTCCTTCTTTCTTTTCTTTCTTTTTCTTCTTTGTTTCCCGTCCAACTTCTCTTTTCATTTTTCTTTTCCCATAATTCTTTTCTACACACTTCTATATTCTTCTATTTTACATCCTCGACTTATTATTTTATTATTTTTATTCAACAAAATATCTACTTCCACAATTTCATTTTAGTCCCTTAACCAATTTTCCATTCTTCAATTATATTTAGTTCACTTAAATTATTAAATCCTTGGTTTACATTTTACATGCTAATGTTGCTAGTGTATTATCCGTTCTTATAATTGTTATCTCGAGCTCCACTATTGTCAAACTTTATTTGACTATTAAATTTCGATAAATTATGATTACTATCTTAATGTTCTCTTTACTTAATTTATCTCTTTTAGTTATAACTACTTTTACCATTATGCGTATAGTACTAAATTTTATATTCTTTATCTGAACTTAGTTTTTTGTGATCTATTTTACTTCGTATTTATTTTGGCTCCCATTCCAGATAAACTTTATATTTCTCGTTGATTTTTGTAATCATTTTCCCCATTAAACAATTCCGATTAAAATGTATTCGATTGATAACATTAGGTTGCAAGGCACCGTCGCGCGTGAGACTAATTGATCGCAAGCGAGACAAACTCCAGTAGAGGCGTTGTGAGTGAGACATTGCTGTCGCGGGCGCAACAGACCCCTCTAGAACTTAAGCTACTAGGCCTTGTTTTGTTTGCGACGCGTTCAATAGTCGCGGGTGAGACAAGGTCTCCTGAACAAATCTCTTGCCTTTCAAAACACTAGTCCATTCCTAATAGAGCTACCGCGCGCCACTAGGGTCACGAGCGAGAAACCTGTGTAGGATGTGACAATGAAAGCTTTCATTTTCTTGTATTCTTTATCATCACTTGATTCTTCATCGCTATATGATGAATCTTGTTTCTTTCCCTTTTCACTAGCCTTGAGTGCTGTGGTTTTCTTCTTTTCTCCTCCTTCCAAGGCTTGCTTTTGTTGATTCCTCTTGTGGAGAGTGATCTCTCAAGATAGGAGTTCTCCTATAAGTTCATCCGTTCTCATATTATTGATGTTATCACTTCTCCTTAGGGACAACATAAAAGCATCCCAAGCATCCTATGACTCCAGCAAAGCTCTCAAAATTTTATCATTGATTTCCTAGGAAGTATAGTATTTGCCCAATTTCTTCAAGTTGGTGACCAAGGCAAGTAGGCAATTTGTCATGGTAGTAATGTCTTTATTGTCTAATCTTTTGAAAGTCTTATATCCAAAGATGGCGGTGAGCTTTTTCTTATCTCTAACTTAGTTGTGCCTTTATGATAATTCTCCAAGATATTCCACATTTGAAGTGGAGAAGTACAATGGATGATTCTATCGGCCTCTTCTCTAGACATATGAATATGGTCATGCATAAGTTGCTTCTTGTAATTTCCCTTTGGTTGTCTTCAGTCCATTCCTTCCTTGGAGTTGGAATTTCAGTTCCATCTTGGTTAAGCTTTGTAGGAAACTTTACCTATTCAAGGACGTAATCCCAAGGGCATAAGGACTTTGCCTTTACGTTATCGCGAGAATGATGAGAATGCTAGCCATACCGTTTTAGTTGACCTACTAGATAATGATGAGCCCAAGAATGTGTCGGAAGCTCTATCATATCCTGCTAAGGATAAATGGATTAAAGCAATGGAAGATGAGTTGGCATTAATAGAGTTTAATAAAGTTTGGACTCTAAATAACCTTCTGAAAGGACGTAAAGTAATAAGAAAAAATGGGTTCTAAAAATAAAGTGCAAAGCTGATGGTAGTATCGAAAGATACAAGGCTCGCTTAGTCGCTAAAGGGTACACTCAACAGGAAGGGGTTGATTATAAAGAGACATTTTCTCTTATTTTTCAAGTAACGTCTATTAGATTAATTCTAACCATAGTAGCAAGTTTAAATCTAGAGTTACATCAAATGGATGTAAAGACTGCATTTCTCAATGGAGAATTGGATGAAGAAATATATATGGAATAGCTTGTTAGTTTTAAACTTCTAGGTAGCGAATATAAGATTTGTAGACTATTGAAGTCGAAATATGGACTAAAGTAGTCATCCAGACAATGGTATATTCATTTTCACAACGTAGTTGAGTCATATGGATTCTCTGCAGTGGACGAGGACCGTTGTGTTAACTATAAAAAGTCTAGAACTAAATTTGTGATAATGACATTATATATTGATGACATTTTACTGGCTAGTAATGACGTGTCATATCTAATGGACATAAAAAATTGGTTACCGTCCAATTTTGAGATGAAAGACATAAGTAAAGCTGCATATATTCTTGGAATTAAGATTTCAAGAAATTGTGAAAAGAGATTATTGTCGCTTTCACAAAAAATATATATAGAAAAAGTTCTAAAACGTTTCCATGTGCATATAGCCAAACCTATGGATACACCTATTTACAAAGGAAAAATTCTTAGCAAAAAAATGTGTCCAAAAAGTCAAGAGGACATTGAGGATATGAGAACCATTTCTTATGCTAGTGTAGTTGGAAGTCTAATGTATGCTATATTATGTATAAGACCTGATATCTACTATACTATTGGGTTAGTAAGAAGATTTCAATCCAACCCAAGAAAAGCACATTGGAAAGTAATGAAGATGATACTGAGATACTTAAGAGGGACAGCAGATTATCAGTTGTGATATCAAGGGAGAGATGCTTAATTGGTAGGATACATTAACGCTGATTGTACTCTTCAACCATTTTATTAACACTTTTTCATCATAATAATTAATTAATAAATTAGTTTTAAGTGTTACCTCGTTTGATGATTTTTCTTGTAAAGTGGAGCAAGAGTTAAGAGGTTCATTTTCTTCAACAAAGAGGCAAAGGTTATCTTCTTCCTCATTGTTCTTTATACCTTTGTAATTTCTCTCCATTGTTCTTCAAATAGAGAATGCATTTAGGCAAGATTGAACTTTCTTAAGTTCTTCTTTACTTAGTGAGCTCAAAAGGTAAGACATCTCTTATTTATGTTAAATTTCTTGTACTCCATTGTATTCTTAGATTCTTCTCTTGTTCTCTCTTTCATTTATCTTGGTAGGAGGCTTCTGTGCTTTAAGAACATAGTTCCACAATTGGCACACTTCAAGGCTTGCCTCTATTGTGATTTTCTAATAAATGAAATCATTTTCATCAAAAATTATCTGTTGAACTAACTTTATAAGCTCTTGTATTGTTGCTATTAGATCTTCTTTTACAATTAAGCTTAGATAAAAGATTCAAACTGTGATACCAATTGTTGACTTTATAGCAACTAAAAGGCAGGTGAATTAGTTGGCTAATTAAAATTTTAAGTGTGAAATATGGTAGATTAAGAAAGATGATGAAAGTTAAAGGATGATTATGAAAACGTGAAAGATGAACAAGGAGATTTATAGTGGTTAGGATTCACCTCAATCATGCGTCCACTTATCTAATTTTCTCAAGAATTGTGTTCCACTATTCAATCAAGAATACAATTAGGTTTTCTAAACTAAACTCTAACTTAGTGTTTTTCAGCTCATACATAACCTTATAAAGGTTTTCTAAGCTAACCTCAAACTTATTGTTTTAGGCTCACACTTAAACCGTACACTTTGAGTTCATTTTTAAATGAACTTGTAATGGCTAACAGAGTTAACATTCCACTAAGTGAACTAGCCGTTGGAATTTGAATTTTGAAGCATGACACGTGCGAGACATCCAAGGGTAATATGCACAACATAATTCCATTTTGATTTTTGCCTAGTCTAACGAACTAGACCATTTCTCAATTTTGCAACTAGAGTGTTTTGGTAAGAATTCTCGTACGAGACATAAAGGTAACATGTGAAACAGCATGTTATCTTGGCTTAGCACGCGAGACAAAATTCCATTTTAGCCACTGGAGTGCTTTGGCTTCATTTCTCGTGCGAGACAGTTGTATCACATGTGAGACATCTTTCTTTCTTTAATACTTCAATTCTTCGCAAGTAAAATGATTCAACTTGCTCTGGTTAAGTTCAGATTTGCTGGAACAATATTTAAACACTTGAAATGACATTAGTAAATCACAATTTTAAGTTTGTTAAATATTTAAAATCGAGGGATTTTGGCATTCTGAGCACAACAGTGGGCCCTACCATTAGCTTGCTTCTTCTTTCTTTTGCACACGCCGCCTAAAAATAATTTCCCCTCTCTTTCTCTCTTTTACACGGAAAACTACGCCAAAAACCCCTCAATCAGACCTTCTCCTCACTTCTCTCTTCCCTTCTCTCATTCTCTCTTTTCTGCTGAAAATAAAACTCAACCATATTCTTTCTTTTCTTTTTCCTTCAGCCGAGAAAACCAAACCTAGCCTTTTGTATATTTTTTTTTATAACAAAACAAAACCCCAATTTAGCTCTTCCAATTATTTTTATATTTATTATTATTATTATTATTTTTAAATAGAACTTAAAATACCCAAAATAATTATTATATCCCCTAAATTCAAGAACACAACATTATCTCCAAAACAACTGGTCATTCTACTATGAACGAGCATCAAAATATCACCAACGAAAATACTAAAGTGCAAAATTACCATTTAATCCCTAACCTCCAAATCACCCAAAAATCAAGGACTTCACAAAATTACACAAAATAGCATACTTTCATACTTTTATTTTAAAAAATAGCGCTTGAATTTCATATTTAAGAAGATATTACCTTTGTGTCTTTTTATCATTATACCTTTTACTTTAATAATAATTATTATTATTTGAAAAAATAAAAAATAGAATTTTGAAATTGTGAATTACAGTTTCCATCAGAAACTTGTAACTCTGCCACCACAGCCGTAACCAACGTTGGAATTGGCCAGCCAGCTGAGGTGCTATAGCAGACGGAGCAGTTGGATGTGACAAAGCAACAACCAGAATTGAGGAAATACGACAGCAATTGACGAAAAAGACTATGCGGAAAAGTTTTAGATTGACATTTTAAATGCGATGGAGTTACGACCAAAACTAAGGAAATGCTTCATTGCCATCGAAGATGGTGTTTATATGTTCGACAAAGTGTTCGTTAGCAACGGAGACCTAGTTTGGCGGCTAAGCTCGACCAAAGTTTGAAGGTGGCTGCTTGGCTACTAGGGTTTTGTGCGATGAAAGAGATGAAGATGAACTGACTATTTTCAGTTTAATCCTATATTTTCCAAATTTTTCAAAAAAGGCCCTTAAATTTTACAAAAAAAAAAAAGTCCCTATAAATACTTTTATTGATTAAATTGTATATAAATTTAATGATTTGTATTAACGTTTATTGATTTATATTGATTTGTATTGATGTTTATTGATTGATTTTATTGAATTGTATTGAAGCTTATTGATCTGTATTTACATTTATTGAAGTTTATTTTTATTGGTGTTTATTAAGCTTTATTTTTATTTACTGTTGTTGAAGTTTATTGAAGATTTTTTATTGAAAATTTTTTCCTGTTAAACTTGTCGGAAACAACCTCACAGCGTGAGACTCATTTTGCCAGACACCTAGTGAAATTTTGAAAAATTTTAAATTTTATTGAAAGTTATTGATTGTTATATTACTAAATCACCTTGTTTAATATTTTAATGTTTCTACACTCATATTCGCTTTTGTCGTTTCAAGATATACAAAATGAATTTTTTTACCTCTTTTGGTTGAAATTCTTAGATATTCAAATATAGATAATAGCAATATATCAATAGAAGTCGGAAGTGCAGCATGTTTCTCTATCAGTATTTGGTATTTTAACCTTTCATTAGTTTCAACTGTCACAATTTTTTTTTGAAATATAAAACATTCGAAAATATTATTACAGACAATCAATTTTTTCATCCCATTTAAAGAAGGATAGGTATTTTGCCTTAAAAATTAATTTCTTTGATCACCTTCAAACAAATGGTTTTAATAATATATTTTGTATTTCATATTAATGACGTATTGTAATTTTTTTATTAATAAAATTCACATTTTTTTTAAAAAAAAGTAAAAATATATTTTTCTCCGTTTTCAGAGTTTTATATATATATATATTAAACGAATCCCTAAAACCAAGTCAGCCAAATTAATATAAAAATAATTTGATTATTTGGTCGGTTAAATTCATTTAAAAACATTATTTGTTTGATTAAATTGAATTAACAATAAAATTAATTCACTTAGATTAACGGAAAAAAAAAACCCTCGATCTAAGGCGATTAACCCAACCAACAACAACAGTAGCAGGTGATGTTTTTTAAAATATTTATGCACATAAATTTGAAATATGTTTGATTCATTGTCTTCCAAATCCATAATTGCAATGTTAATTTTTTTAGTACATTGAGAGAATAATAATATTATTATTACCCCCCTACTTTGCCGTCCATGGCCCGCTACAGTAATCACATGCTTTGGTGCTAAAATATAATAAAACCCTATCCACTAAACTCTAACAAACATTTCAAATTTGTTGCTTGTTACATTATTAAATAATAAGCTGATTTTTTTTGTTAAAGTAGTTTTGGTATTGAATTAATGAAGATAATTGAATAAAGGATATTTTATAATTGAGTAGATTAATTAATAATTAATGAAGTTGAAACATTAAAGTCATCGTATAATCAAACTACCTATTAGAAAAGTGCCCTATTAACATTATTTGGCTAGCAGTTATGATAAGCAGCAATCCGTTGTACTACCTTTCCTTTTCTTTTCTTTTCTTTTCTTCTTCTTTTTTTTGAAAGAGAAATGCATTGATATGCACTAGCCTTTCTTTTATTATTTGCATTTTTTTTGGATTAACTTTTCTTTTATTAGAAGGCATACATGTATTTAAGTAGTAACTAGTTTCTTTAAGCTTATATTGCACGTATTAACTTGTTTTATATTTTTATTATTGATATTGTATTTAATTTGATTAATTATATATTTTTAGTAATAAAATGTATATAAAAATAATAATAATTATTTGAGTATTGTTACTTCAATCATAGATAAAAGACCTAACAAAAAAAATTAACAAATTTTAAAGATTAAGATGTAACTTTACTTTAATATTCATCTTTTCATCTCGTTCCTCTGTAGAAACTCTACCCTTAAATAGTCACCACCTTAACCAGCCTTTACATTCGCCATTTTCTTCTATTTTGAACTTTTCATCTTCTCCGATGGATGCTTCACTGTAACTCCATGATTTCCATCAAAATCACGATGAAAACAGTATGGAATCTCGTCAGCATCATAATGTTCAATGGAAAACAACCAGAAACGGCATGAATAATGTAGAAAACTCACCATTTCTAAATTTCCAAACGACAGTACTGCGAAAAGTCGTTCAAAATTTTAGCTGACTTTCGATGATCTAACGATTGTTTTGAGGGTACAAGACGAATGGTTAGCGCATGGGTTGTCAACCGGTATCCTTCGTTCACCGGTCAACTGCATTCAGCAGAGGTGGCGGCGCTTAGGTTCCAGTATTCTTCCTCAATTTTCCGACCAACTACTTCAGTGTCTCGATTTTCTCTTTTAAAAAAAATAAAATTCAATAAACATTAAAAGAGGGGTACAAAAGTAAAACTCTAAAAAATGTGCACAATAACATAAAAAGAGAAACTTAATTAAGTATTTACTTAATTTTTTTGGTAGCACTTATTGAAGAAAAACTTCAAAAAGTGCTATTTATTACCATTTTTCAATTTTATTTGAGAATTTTGACTCAATCTGCTCTTAGATTCTCCAATTTTTCAAAATAGGCTTACGATCCTCAAATTTTGAAACTATCATACTATTGTAAAATCCTTGGTTTTTATGAGTGCTAAGTTTAGAGGCAAAATGATAATTTTTCATCTTATGGGCAAAATGGGTATTTTACACTCTTATGTTTTGTTTTAATGTAATTTACTAATTTGAATGTCCGTTTGATACTCAGGACAATGAGACAGTCGTTTTGAGTATAATATTGCATTTTTTGGTCCCAAGGGTGTTTTGGTCATTTTTGGTATTTTGGTATTATTGTAAATTAAAATTTAAAAATAAATTATTATTTTATTAATTTTGAAATTAAAAAGTAATTTAGATCTAGTTAGGAGATCTAATTGGTGTTGGATTAAAATTAGTGTTTAAATAGGATTTTGGGATTAATTAATTAAATAAATTATTTATGAGGTTATTTTATAATTTTTAAAAGGTTTTTCCCTATAAATACTTTGAGGATTGTGGTGTATGGGGTATTTTAGAGGTTTAAAATTTCGAATGTCTTGAAAATTAGGGTTTTGAGCAAAATTCAGCGGGTTGTTGTTTCAGTGAGGCTCGGCGTGCAAAAATTGCGTCGTTTTGCCGGTTTCAGTGTCGTCTAACATGCCGAAGTGGATGTCCTTCGATGTGTTGCTGGACGTCATTGGCGTGTGGGTGAGCTAGCCCACTTGTGTCATTTCCTCGAGCTTCCAATGGCCTGATTTTTTAGTTTTTGGGTGTTTTTAAAGTTTCTCTTGATTCTTTTGCATTATTTTGATTTTCATTTAATTAGAGCATACTGGAATCATGTTGGGTTCATTGTTTTTCTAATTAATTGGTTTAATTTAAATTAAAATTGAATTAATTGTGGTTTTTATTGAAAATTGGGATTTAGGGTCCTAGGTTAGAATTAGGGATTTTGATTGTTCTTAAATTGGTTAAGGTTTCCATTAAATTTTAGAATTTGATGCTAATAAGCATTATAGGGTTTTAAATTAGATGTTGGAAGTTTCTAATTATTTTAATTAATTAAATTTTTATGAAAAATTCTCTACTGTGACGTTCATGTTCATGCTGTGACTTTGACAAATTTTAATAAATTATCAAAAAATATTTTTGATTTGGAATTTCAATATGTTTGAGTTTTGAAAGTTTAGTTTATATATATATTGAGTTGAGTTTTAGATGGTTTGGCTTTCGAAATAATTTAATTTCTCTATTACTGTCCGTTGAATATATGTGTTGTTTGAGTTTTATTATAAAATTGGTTTGAAGGACTTAAAAGTCTCCAAAAAAAATCTAACATTTTGAGGTGATGTTAATAAGGTTTGAAAGTATGTTCTGGTAAAATATTGGAATTTTTGAATATAAAAATTATTACTTATAAATTTTTGAAGTTTGTATTGTTGCGTAAATCTTTATCGTAAAATTGTTTCTTTTGGAACTCATTTCCAAAATTTTATTAAAGTGAAGTTTTTAATAAAATTGATTTAGTTTAAATAAGTATTTCAGTTCTCGACTTGGTTTTAAAAATTTCATTTTATGAATTGAACTTGGTCTTGGAGTGGTTAAATAACTGAATGTGCGATTATAGAATTGGGTTGATTGCATGCATTCACATCATGCATAAATGTTCATACTTGCATTTGACTTAGGACTGTCATTAATTCTAGTGTGATTAGGTGTTTATCCATCTTCGAATTCTATTAAAGGGTGTTTCTCGTTTCAGATTCCGACGTAAGTTCCATAGATGTATGTGATTACTTTGCAATATGCTACTTACTAATATATATATAAGCTCTTCTTATATATTATTTTTTCTAATTCGATATATTATATTCTTTCTTCACACATGGTTGCTTGTGATTAAGAGAAAGAGAAATGTGTGTGTTTGAATAAATATTTATTTACTTGTGATGTGCGATGGTGTATCGTATGGGAACAGAGAATGTTAGACCGAGAAGATGCTTGACTTTTAATTTATTTTTGATTTATGCCAGTGATAAAGGCTAAGGCCTTTGATGCTTGTGGTTGAAATATATATATATATATAAGGGTAGAAGTGAATTCGGAAAATTGGTGGCCTTGACACACCATCATATTGAAATTATTTGTGTTTGAAGTATTTGGTGCTTTTGTGTTTGTTTACAAAAATATTTCCCTGTCATTCATGGACTTACTGAGTGCTTATATATAATACTCATGCCCATATAGATTTTTTTGCAAGTTTCTGATATTCCGCTAAGACAAAGCTCATATTCTTTTTTCTTGAGCCGAGCATTCAAGTCAAGTTTGTTTGATTGGTTTGTTTAGACTTTGTATTCTAGATTGATTTTCGAATTGTAAAAAAGAAAAATTGTTTCAGTTTGCATTTATAATTTAAAAGAAATTTTTATTTAGTGATTTTTTTTAGTAGATGACATTCTAGTTATTTTTTAAAGGCTTGTGTAATCAGACTTCGATCTGGTTGCACATCAGTTATTGACTTCAAATTTGGATCTTCATTCAATATTTTGAAAATTTTCCATTAGTCAAAATTCAATAGATAAAAAAATTTTAATGGCCATTATACATAATAACAATTTTAGAAAAGAAACAAATTATAAATAAATATATTTGGATATCATATACTTTAATTTATCAATTTAAAAATTATTTCCTTTAACCATTTGATTTTCATAATTATTTTAAACTTCGAATTCATCATAAAAATATATATATTTGTGATGTCTTACTTTCTTGGTTAAAAGATTTTTTTAGGAACAATCATATTTCAATAAAGAAATATCAATTTATGCAAATTATGTATAATTTACATTAAAGAGTACAATATAATATACAATACTGAAATTTAAAATTAACTGATATGGAAGTTTCATTAACCCATTTGATTTATTTAATATTAGAAATTAAATTTTTAATTAAAATATATTATTAATATTAATATTATTTTGCTTGAGATTTGCCAATTAAAATATAATACTATATTAATATATTGTTATTTATTTATTTAATTAAAATAGAATGCTAATATTAACTCCTAATTGGAATATATTATTAATACTAATACTATAAGGATTATTATTAATTAATAAATTTAATAAAAACATAATTACACTTAAAAATTAAAAATATAAGGGATACTTTTGGCAATTGTGTGCATTGCACGCGTTAACTAATTTTATGTTCTCGTTATTAATACTACAGTTAATTTGATTAACGTACATATTGACTCATTTTATACTCTCGTTATTGACGCTATAGTCAATTTCATTAATTGTATATTGATAATAATATTCACGTTAAATATTATCTTCAATTTAAAAACTCATTATTCGATTTTATAAGTTGCTATTTATATTTTTAATTAGAATATAATATTAATACTTACTCCTAATTAGAAAACATTATTAATATTGATAGTATTAGAATCATTAATAAATTATATGTTAAAGCATAGCCTAGTGGCAAGTGCATTTATGACTTAGGTACCATGATTCGAATCCTCTCACCTTCGATTTCAAAAAAAAAAATGTTATTAATTAATTAATTATTATTGATATAGAATTACACATTCATGGATAGCTTAATGTGCTCATGGGCTACTAATTCTTAGGAGAGTATAGAATTAGCCATACTAATTCTATTAAGCAGTATTATAGCATTTACCTTTTGATTTATTAAACTATTTATATTGCCATAAAAAAATGTTGGGAAAAAAAAAAGAGTTCTACTATGGAGCTACATTTTTTGTGCTCCCTCTATCTCAAATAAGCTTATTCATCTCCTATTTATAGGAGTTGTAAACCGTGTTGAACAGCTGTTTGTAGGTTGTAAAAGCAACTTTAATTGTAAATGAGTCTTCTTCCTTTTTCTTTACATGGAGCCCACTGTCCAACAATTTTTAAGTTGTCAATTTGAAATCCAATTTGAAAATTTCCACCGCCACAACTTACTTTTATCTTTTTCTTTTTATTTTTTAAATTAAGTGGATCCCACGCACTAACAAAAAAAATTCATCACATATACTATTGTATTTTGAGATGAATGAAAGAAGCAATAACCTGGGAGGATCCCAATTGCTTGAAAATTTTTGATACTTAAAACACATTTTAAATTTAACTAACAGAGATTATACTATGAAAATAGTAGCATCCTAAAGTTGATCTTCTTGTCAAAGTCCATGAACCGGTCTTGCACAAAATCAAGTAGTTTTGGCATAATAGAGTTTGGGTAAAACCGAGTGAAATGTACACTTCATTCAATTATAAGTTAATCGTAGTTCTTATTACAATTTAATTATAAGCCCATCTTACAACTATTCAATGTGATTTCCTACACCTGTTCTAACAATTGGAGTTCCTTATCCGATTATGTTGTCAACTGAGAGTTCATATTTCTAGCCAGTGTTATAAAAATTGTCGCGGCCTAACTGCATTCTTTTTTTATATTTTTTTAGCCTTAGATATGGGAAGAGGGAGACATGAAGGCCACATATTATCGTCGTGGGGCGTTAACCTAACAGCATTCATATAAATAAAAAAACTCCCTAATTAATGCCTATGTATGATTTTGAGGTGCTAACAGAAAAAAAAGCTAATTGTTTTTTTTTTTTTTGACAATTACCTTCCAAATTGATGAATCAAATCACACGCTCTCTTCTTCAGAAGAGAGCTGACTTGGTGAGGAAGAGGAACCCATTTCAATTTTTGAATGATTCAAATCAAACATTGGAATATTTTAATCATACCAAGGAATACACTCACCACACAGTTCCACCGTTGGATCATTAATCTCACACCATATAGATATTAGTTTTAACGGTGGAAACATATGGAGGGAACAAGCTTTTCAAGTAGAGCCCACGGCTGATTTTTTCAAGTATATAAAATGCTTGACTGTGTTTGGCCCATATTTAAGACTTGAGAGGAGGCAAAAGGAGGAGACTTGGAGCCATTTACAGATATATATCAAAATGAGTCATTGTTTTTGAAATCTATCCTATATAAATCCTGCTTTTTCCCTTCTGAAACTCAAAACCCATCTTCAGAAAACTTCTCTCTGCAAAACCCAGATCTCAATTTGATCAAATTCGATTCTATTTGGTTCATCTCTCCGGCTTGTGACCTCCTCTGTAATAAAACTTCACAATCTGTTGATGAATTCTATGTTTCAGGCCCGAATGTAATTGTTTGGTTGTTCTGATTTTTGGATTTTTTCTCCGACACAAAATCATCCAATAAAAAAAAAATCCCTAATTCCCTTCAACTTTCTATGAAATTTTGATTCTCTTCCTTTTATTCAGTCTCTCACAATTTCATTTTCTTTACTTCCATGTCCTTTCTTTTTTAATCATCTCTGATACTGAAATCCAATTCCCCTGATTCCTCTGTTCACAAATTTTTCCGAACCCTTCAAATTCGCAATGAAAATCTCCAAAGACAGAGTACGATTCAACGTAGGAGGCAGAATCTTCGAAACGACTTCAACGACTTTAGCTAACGCCGGCAGAACCTCATTTTTCGGTGCATTATTTGACGAAAATTGGGCTTTAAAACAATCAATCAATGACCCAACTCCCAATACTGAATTCTACATTGACAGAAACCCGGATTGTTTCGGTGTCCTCCTTGATCTCCTCCGCACCGGCGATCTCCACATCCCTTCTCACATACCTGAAAGACTTCTCTATCGAGAAGCCTCATTTTATGGCCTACTGGATCAAGTAAGATTAGCCAAATGGGGTCCATTTGATGGAAACCGGCTTCGCCATTCTCGTACGGTTACTGGGCGGGCACCAGGCGACGGCACTGCAATTCGAGCAGGACCTGATGGTGGGTGTTGTGTAGCTCATGGCAGTATGGTTCATGTTTATGATTGGATGATGGAAGAACATCCACCAATCACTCTTGATTATCAAAGGGTCAATGATGTTGCTTGGGTTGATTCTGAGAATGTGATTCTAAGTGCTTGTGAGAGATTAGGCCGCGGGGACGGTGGAATGGGATTGTTTAGTAAGAGTTCAGGTGAGCTTAGGTATAAATTTCAGGTTTGTCATGAGAATTTAATTAAGAGTTATACTGCTGGAGCTTTAACTACAAGTTCTGATTATAAAATTTTTAGTAGTTGTAAAGGGAGAAGTAATGAGTATGGAATTGGAGTGTGGGATCAAATTACTGGTAAACAAATTGATTTCTTTTATGAAAGTCCTGGTTGGTCATTAGGTGATGCTGATAAATTGCAATGGTTAAATGGGAGTAATTGTTTGCTGGTAGCTACTTTGTTTCCAAGGAAAGACAATTGTTACATCAGTTTGTTAGATTTTAGACATAAGAGAATGGTCTGGTCTTGGTCTGATATGGGTGCTCCTATCACCGTTGATGAGAAACGGGTTCGTGATGCTATAGGCATGGAGGATTATAATGCTGTATGTGTAGTGAATGAGTATGAGGATTTAGGATTCATGGATTTGAGGATGAGCGGAGGGGGCGTTAGGTGGAGCTCTAGAAGTCGACTCATGAGAGGGAAAATGCCTGATGAACCTTGTTATCCTAAACTAGCATTACACGAAGGGCAATTGTTTTCGTCAATGGACGATTGCATTTCCGTGTTCTGTGGTCCTGATTGGGTTTTAACATCTAGGCTTCGACGAGGTTATGGAGATTCAATTTGTGATTTTTCGATCAGTGGGGATCGGCTCTTTGCACTTCACAGTGAGGATAATGTCTTTGATATATGGGAGACTCCACCTCCACCAATTATATGATACAGATTTTATGTCGTGCTTGGTTTTGCAGTTATTGCTTATGTTCTGGTTTGTCTCCCTCTCTTTTAGGTTGTACAAGATACAGCAGGAATTTCTGCTTAAAGATTAGTGTAACTTAGACAGACAGATATAGATATATAGATAGATACATAGTTATTTAAATTTTGAAGGGAGTTTTTTCAGTATATGTGTGTTTTTAACTAAAATATAATATAAAGAGCAACAAGTTTGTTTGAAATTTGCTCATTGTCACAAAAATTAAACTTATAGTGTTTCTTATTGTTACAGACATGAGACTTGACTTACTGAACTATATTGTAGAAGGAAAAGTCCTGATTTTATACAATTTAAATGGAACTATGTTTGAGTACTCTCTAGTACTGACATTTCTTGTTAGCTTTGTTCATGGGGAAGATGCATTCGAATCATTAAAAGCTGTTTCTTTTCCCTTTTTTTTTTTTTTCATCTGCCAAAGATTGATTCTTTAATATATACTATTTTTTTCTTTTTGACCCTTTATTTTTTTTTTCTTTTGACCTCTGCTTTCACAAAGTTAGCACATGTGTCTGTGTTGGAGATAATAGAGTGAAAGGGAAAGATGCTGCTTGCATGTGAACAGTTGCAACTGCTATACTAACACACAGATATGATAGTTTTAGATTTAATTTCTTTATCAAAGTTAGATAATATTGATTTATTGAGTTGAGTTTGGTATTCCTTTTTAGAATGGTTATATCAACATCAGTTTATGCAGTTGGAATACAATGTGCTTTTTGGTAAAGCACAGAATCTGGTTTTGGTACTATCCTTAACCATTTGAGAATCTGGACTACCCCAACTGCTCTTATAGAGATTACCCTTTTTTTTATTTGTTTATTTATTAAATTTTGTGTAACTGACTTAAGAAGAAGGAGACTTTGCTGTTGAATTTTGTAATTCTAGATCCTTCATGTGGAACAAATCCCAACTAAAAGGAAGCCTCAGAAATGGAAAATTATAATTGTGTTGCATAGAGAGATGCTTTTTTGCATGTGAGAGCAGTTCAACTGCTTGAAATATTTAAATTACACCACAATAACTGGGGCCTAAACCCTTCATTGCTAGCTGCTAAAGTGGACCTGTCCTTAAAATTTTAATGGAAATAGAAGCAGTCTTCTTCATGGTTTTCAAATTTTAATGATACTTTTGTTTCACAAACTACTTTTCAAACTCCTATATGGGGACATATCCCCACAAACTAGTCCCCACTAAAAGGGAACACGCGGTTAGAATCATTTGACTTTCAAAGAGCCATTAGCAAGCAGGCAAACATGTATATAAAAATTAAAATTGAAAAATTACCGTACTTTTTTAATGCTTATCTAGTAATAAGCAAGGGTTTCTCCACTTGTATTCTGGGTTACAATGATATTTGGTATTGCTTGTGCATTTATACTTTTGGTTTAAAAAAAAAAAAAGCACTTATTCTGCAATATTTTACTGCGTTTAAAAACAAAGCATTTTGCCGCATTTATAAAAATAACATTTTGCTACTTTTATAAAAATAATTTAAAAAAAAATCAAAGACAAACATGTAAATAACTAGCTTTTAAGCTAAAAATGATTAAAATCGGCTTAAAACGCCATAACAAACTCCCACATAGACCTGCAGAGATTTTCTGTTAAACAAAGTAGTCCTGCAGAGATTACTTGCTGTATATGTATTTATTTATATAGAGAGAGCAAGGGGAGTGAGGACAGGATTCAGAAATGGCTCCCCTGTCCCACCTGTAGGTCTGTCACCATTTCTTATTTTATTTAACATAGAAAAAAAATATATTATTAATCTTTAGAATCTGACATAAAATTTGATAAATTGCAGAAAATATTAAGATTATAATGTCAGTGACACAAACATTCATGCAAGGTAAGGTGTTACTTGCTTTAGTCATGTTTGATGCTTCTTGCAGTAATAATTCTACCAAAGAAAAAGCTACATCTAAGGCGAAATGGTTTTGATCATTTATAAGCCAAATGTTACTTTCCAGTACAATTACAATACAGTCTCCGTTACTACAAGGTAGGCAGGGATTGAGAATATATCCAAAAACCTACACTTTCTAAACTATAAAAACTTCTTATCAGCCAAAAGCAGTGGTGAATTTCCAGGAAGCTTCATTCCCTCTATTAAAACAATGTTGTAAATGAATGATTTAAGAATATCAGTAGCATACTTAATTTGACCTATGGAGGAGTAAAGGCATTATATAGATAAGAAGAAGGAACCCAAAAGCGGCAGACCTGATGAGTGGTGAAACTTCAAGCATAATCAGGCATCACTCTTTTTAGGAATTCAACTGGTTGAGACTCTTCAGGGGCAAGCTCGTCAAAAGCAATGTAATTTTGCTCCTTGTTGTAAACATGGCATATTGTCATTATGGATTTCATTAAACGCCAATTCCACGTAGCCTCATTTAGGTACTGTTGACAACATAGATGGATGAAACAGTTTGAATACATACATAATAAGATCATTTTGCTTTGATTTTTTTTCACCCCCAGAAGTTAAATATTTCAGATATTTTGAAGTTTATTCACATTTTTTTCCTATGTTGTGACATAGGACGGAATAAATCTTCTTTCTGCTTGTAATTTTGCAATTACATAACTGAATAATAATATATAGAAAAGTAGATTGGTCGTACCTTTCCCCAATTATCTTGAATGGATTTATGAGCAGCTCGCAGATTATAACTTGGTATTTTTGAAGAAATATGGTGGGGGATGTGGACATTGATATCATGACAGAGGATCTCAATCCTGCAAGTGGAGAATCAACATTTAATACTCACATGACATTTGTTATTTTGTTCACTGGAATTCAGTATGCCCTTGAAAAATTACTTTTTCTAGAATAGTAAATTTCTAAAAAGGAATGCAGAACTTCTACATTTCATTATAAACAAGTCAGAATATTATAAGTAGTTTATCAACATTTTCATTACTTGATGGTCTAGAGTCATAATCTACAAAGATGATAATGTGTCTACCAAATACCAATGCTGTATGTTCCTGACGCACTTTCATGTGTATTCCGACAGCAAATTCTCCTAAGATTATGATTTCTCATTTTGCGCAACTGCATTGGTTTGGAGCAATCCCCAACCTATTTGATCGACTGACTTATTCATGTCAATTGTCTGCATATTATTTTGCAGATAAAATTATCTGTCTCTCTTATGAAATCAAGTCAAAACTCCACCATCAAATTCTAAAAGCATCATCTAGTAGCATAAATGATAAGTCTATAGTGCCTCATCAAGCTAAATGGACCACAGAAAATAGACCTGACAGAGTGAAAGAGATTATATTACCAACGAGGGTAGTCACAATGAACTGTTCCATTAAGCTGAGCCTGAGCCGCATTCCACTCATCCGAAGATTTAAAAGGAATGTGAGGAGCTGTATGATGCACCATTGTGAAAGTGCTCATCTATGAATTCACATGAAACAATAAAAATTAGAAGCAAGAACAGCAAAATGCAGTTCATTTATTAATTTGTCCTGTTCAACAAAAAAAAAATATTAAATCACTGAATCGAAGTATAATGCAAACAACAGTAGAACAATCTGCAGTTATTCAAGACCTGAAGAACTCAATCATATGGCAATAAATCAGAAAATTATAGTGAAATCTACCAGCAAACTAATCCTAACAATCTAGAGCCTAAAAGACAAGTACAGCACCATGAATTTCAGTGGTGGATAGCATTTTACATGCAAAGTAGAGTTATCATAAACATAAATATTTACATTTCAGTCTCCGCAAAAGCACATTAGTTCTGTTTAGTGAAGGAATAATTAAACAATAGCACCCAGCCTAAATAAGGTTTATATTCCAGCTAGCGAGTTCACGCAAATGTTAACATTGCTGTTGAAACGTTAAAAAAACACTAGAACAGACAATCATCCAGCATATTCATTGTTCAATTAGCATTTATATTAAAGACCGGAAAGTACTATTTACCCAGAAGTGATAGCCCAACCATGGCATTAACCAGAACTTGATCCATCCCATGACCCCTGTTTTATAGATAATCAATGGCCATCCAATAGCCATAAATGCAAAAACACATGCCAAGCTTATCTTCACCCTTTTCACTTCATTAGATCTGAACTTTTTTGTGTCAAAGTGCCACATCAACCTGTCAGGGCCCTTATTAATGTTAGGATAATTGTCTAATGAATACAAAATATTGAATTAATTCCATAAGTCAATAGCTAGCTAAAAAATGTGCAAGAAAAGAATCGACAGATTTAGAATATTTATAATTCTGAAAAATTATATTTCTTCTGCTACTGGTAGCATACCAATGAGCTATAGACATCCAAGGTCGAAATGGGCCATATCCATATATAATTGCCTTGCGCAACCAAGGAGAGGAATTGAATTCCTCTTCCCAAACAGGATGCCAAGCAGTATCCTCAACCAACCTTTAAGCAAAAGACAAAAAGGGAGAATTGTTAATTCAGAGCTCTGATAAAACAGAGGATGTTAACTCATTCAATTAAAGCAGAAAATAAGTTGGCTTCCTTTTTCTAGCTACACATCGTGCATAGATTTATCACAACTTACAGATATATAACATATTTGTGTATCCGCATATCATGTTAAACATACAGTATGAGCTCTTTGGTAACAATGCATAATTGCATCTTGATGTATTCAATGCAGCAATTTCCCTAAATAACATGAAACATGAATATATAAAATAGCATGTAATCATCAATCAGGGATATCTTACAGACATGTTTGTTTTTGCGTGATGCCTATCATGCTTGAACCTCCATGGCTCGTAAGGATATATTAGGGGAAGAAAGGCCAGAGTTCCAACAATGTCTTCTACTAATTTGTTTCTT
This sequence comes from Croton laevigatus, assembly GCA_949640765.1. Classification (NCBI taxonomy): domain Eukaryota; kingdom Viridiplantae; phylum Streptophyta; class Magnoliopsida; order Malpighiales; family Euphorbiaceae; genus Croton; species Croton laevigatus. The sequence goes on from CATIWJ010105436.1 coordinate 24,908, forward strand.
GAAAATGACTTGTGAGCACAGTCATGGCCTATGACAAAAAACTTAATAGAGAGAGAGAGAAAAGTAAATTAGAACATTAACAAATTCTAAATCTGCTGGTTGCCTCAAAAAGTAATGAGAAAAACCTTAAAAGCTGTAAGATAAACCAAATAAAAAGGTTTATACTAACCCCAGTGGCTGCAGTCCCTGTCCAAGCCCAAGCAAGAGGAAGTAGGTACCAAGGGGCCTTTGAAATCATAAATAGTCCCAGTGCATATGAAGTGACTGATGTTAGAACTGACTTCCATGCTTTCACATCATCAATCTCGAACACCTTACAGCCAAAAAATTGAAAAAGAAAGAGAAGAACAAAGGACATCAAAATTCAAACTTACAATTATTTAAGCATCAACAACACTCCAATCAACTTCTTTTGGCATCCTTTTAAAATGGATAAAATAGTTTGGCTTGAATAATTGGAACCAATGTGCGAAGCAACATTCCAAATGTATACTTCTTTCTAGCAAAACAGAAAATACTAAAACTCTCAAGTCATGCCATTCAGCATTCAGCATGGTAAATACAACTTAATATCTGAGGGTTTTGAAAGATTATACGCCCCCTTGTCCCATATTTGACATTTTCCATAGAGTTTGGTCCATGCATATTGTATGAAAAAGAAGAAACAGAATAGCAAATTTTATGGAAACGTTCCATCTATTTGAAAAATTAGCGCAGATACATACATGATGAGACACAAAACAGTAGACCATATACATAAATAAATCAAATGCATGATTCAGCTTCCATAAAATTTACCTTTTTTGGCAAAGTATCCATGATTTCCCTTAAAGTAACATTGTCAGGAAGTGGTTCTCCAATTTGCCTGAAGCCATAACTTTCAGCTAACTGTTTTCTGTATTGAGCACTGTCTGAAGATGGGGCAACTGGAACTGCTACAGCTTGTATAGGCTTAATCCTTTTCAAGTGGAACAAAAAAATTTTCTGTTTCTCTCCCTTCTGAATAAGCCTGTCCCATGTAATGTGACGAATTCCTGTTGAGATTGAACCAAAAAGGAAAATGATTCAATATGAAAATAACATAGCAAGAGAAAATATATAAGCAATTACAACATCTATTCATGGCAAAAGGCATTAAAACCAACCCTGATGCTTGAGAAAATTATTGCAAGTAATTAAAATAATGTTAAAAGCACAACAATCTTGAAATTGGTAAAAAGAATGGAACTGACTATCGCTTTTTACCTAATTCACGAGTTCATCAACAAAGTGAAATGCAATTGGAGATAACAGAAGAAAGAATTGAAGATTAAGTAGTACCTGGAGAAGAATGGGTTAGAATATTACGACAACGGACAGGCGTCGTTTTGGGATTCTGGAAAGAAAACCGGAAAATAAAGATGAGAATAGGAAGAAAGAATTGCTAAACACAGAGATAAAAAGAGTGCATGTACCATGAAGAGAAAAGCAGAATCTGCAATTCTGCAATCCATTGTTGAGGAATGCAGGTGCAGAAGAAGAAGCACTGGTTGGTTGGCTGACTGGCTCTTGTAAGCTCAAGATTACGTTTGATAGTGATATATATATATTGATAGTCTGAATTGAAAAGAGAACAACCAAACAAAACGGCAACTGCCAACTTGGTGTGCGAGTGCGAAAGGGAATTGTGGATGCAAATTGACGACTCCTTTTATATAGTCAATACATTATACAGTATCATTTAAAAGCCCCTGTAATTTTTTCGCTTAAGCCCCTTAATTGTACTAATGATATTGTTAAGTCCTTAAACTATTTATTTATTTTTCACGAGCCCCTTCCGTAGCTGACATAACTGCACTTGTTTTGCGGACAGCGCGTAAATGGAGCACAATGTTTCAATTATTTCATAAATATTAAAATAAAGTTTCTCATTTTTTATTTTCAAGATTTATTTCAAAACCCATACTGAATTACAGTTAAATTAAGTTTACTAATTAAAAATCAGTCCCTCAAAATCAATGTCGTCCAATAAGGTGCGTGAAGTGCTCGAACTGCGCAAAGCCTCCAACAATTAGGGGACCCCTATAGTTAAGAATTAGGGGACCCCTATTATTTAAATTTTCTCATTTATTCCCTTTTAAATACGGTCTGGAGAATGGAAAAATACCTGTTTTAACGGGAAGGCCCTGCTCAAAATTTCAGATTAAACAAAACCAATAAATCACATAATTAAACCTCACAAAATACAATTTTAAATTTAAGTGCTAAACTGATAGCAATTTAGATATTAAATAATTTCACCCACCAAAATATACTCAAACAATTCTAAAATATTTTTCACAAATATTAGACATGCATACAAATAATATATCAAAAATTCTGTTTAACCAGATTTTTATAGAATTAATTAAAAATAGTCAATATCCCTATCTTGAAAGATAATAATAATAATAATAAAATATATATTAGAAAATCCATCCATTCCAAACATATAAATAAATATTAGTGATAACACCGTTCCCTAAAAATCATTGGAATAGGTTGGTCGAACCCCACAACCAATCGGTTCGGTTTGAGGATCAATGAATCACTTGGTCGAGTGGAGCTTCGGACATCGGATTATCATCCGATGTTTGAAGGCGACA
>CATIWJ010105554.1:0-19216 GCA_949640765.1 Croton laevigatus
TAATCTGCATGATAAACAACAACAGTGGCAAGCATTCTATGAAAATCAAGTAAAAGAATTGATAAGTAAAAAAATTAGGAAATGAGATTTCAGTTAGATTTAATGAGGTTGTAACTACTGGATAATGAGAATAGCAAGTATATAGCAACTTTTAAATTCAGGAGTTAAGGTTGTTTTCTAAATCGACAAAATAGCAGATTTTTGTAGAAGATTACATTTATTCACTCGTTAATAGGGTAGCTTTTCTGGTGAACGTAAGAAGGTAGGGACAAAGGGAGACATTATGGCTCATAAAAATTAAGATATGTATAATTGAAATGAATGAAAAATTCTGAAAATGGCTCAATAAAATATGCTTGTTAAAACAGAGCATGTGCTTTATGTGCCTTGATTCAATCCTCCAAAAATATATTTATTACTGTTTTCCCTTCACTTATGGGCTGCCTACGACTTCTGAAACTTAAAAAGACGCTCCATTTTATATTTCTTCGGCGAAAGCTCACACCGATGCCGCAAAAATAAATGACTGTCTGCTAGTTCGAAGGCAATAACGATGAGAAGAGTAATGTAGCTTTGATTGGCGGTTTTTGGCGCTGGTAGGATCGGCGCAGACACTAGAAGAAGACTCCCAACTCAAGTTTCCCTTCTAATTATAAGTTTTTCATTTGGATTATGTTTTTATAAATTGACGGAAACAACATCTTCTCCGATTAATTTCAGGCTATTGCCACGTTCTTCGTTTCCCGTTCTGAGCAGTTCTAAAGTTCACCAATCTTCACTCGTTTCTTTATGTTTCAAATCACGCCATTGCTTGCAAAGATTTATGATTTCCGGCTTGATGATTGATGGTGTTTTGTGCAAGTGATTGACTGGATTTGTTTTTGAATTTCACGATTGCTACAATTTTAATGATTTTCATTCTGTTCCAGCTTCTGTTGCCTAATTGGAGATGATTCAGTACCAAAGGCTTCTGGCTATGATGATTTGATTTTGTTTGCGATTTGATGATGATGATTATTTAGTTGTCACCGGATTATGTTGACCGGAAAGTGATTTCAAGATGAGAAGATGAACAGTATATTGATGTAAATTGTTGGAGACAATTACTTTTTTTAGTGTAATTTGGAAAAATATTTCCAAATTTGGTATGAAAAAAAAATTCTATCTTTAGTGTGCTTCGGTTGACTGAATTTTTATTTCAGTGCGCCAGAGTATGCTTTCAGTGCGCCATTTCAAATGGCGAACTGGTCAGTGCGCCAACTGAAATAGTGCACAGACCAGTTTTTCTTTCCAATTCTCCATTCAAAGTCAGGTTGCTTTTTTCAGTTTTCCAATAGAAGTGGCTTCTGGCTATGATGATTTGATTGTGTTTGCGATTTGATGATGATTATTATTTAGTTGTCACCGGATTATGTCGACCGGAAAGTGATTTCAAGATGAGAAGATGAACAATATATTGATGTAAATTGTTGGAGACAATTACTTTTTTAGTGTAATTTGGAAAAATATTTCTAAATTTGGTGTGAAAAAAAAGAAATTCTATCTTTGGTGTGCTTTGATTGACCGAATTTTTATTTCAGTGCACCATTCCAAATAGCAAACTGGTCAGTGCGCCAACTGAAGTAGTGCACAGACCAGTTTTTCTTTCCAGTTTTCCATTCAAAGTCAAGTTGCTTTTTTCAGTTCTCCAATACTGATCACCTTGGCAAAATATATACTACTTCCACTTTTGCATGAATTGAAAATAAATTCATGCAAATGTCACCGGACACGATCATTTGGTTCATGCATGCATCATTTGGTTCTATATATGAATTGAAAATATATACTTCCACACTTTATTAATTCATACATGCATCTATCATGGCATTCCATTGCCTTTTCCAAACGCCATGATAAATGCCACAATCATTACAATACATAATCATCAATTTTTTATTTTGCTAATCATGGCATTCCATTGTCTTTTGCTTTGGCTTTGTAAATTTCATACATTTCAAGTTGCAATTTTGGAAAATATTTTTCAATAAACACCAAACTTAGAATTTTTTTTTTTAAACACTAACAACTTCTTTTGACAGCTTTAGTCCCAAACAAGTTGGGGTCGGCTGTGTGGATCCTCCAAGAGGATCCAAGTTTGACAAATTTTTACGCTGGCTACCAATCTACCGCAACCCTCTTCTTTTATCCGGGCTTGGGACCGACTACGTTACTCACGTAGGCGGTAAAATTTTTTTTAAAACACTAAATTGAAAAATATTTTTCTAAAACACACCAAACGTATAATTGTCCCTAAATTGTTATATCAAATTTATGTACTTTTTTCTTTTTACCAATAAATGAGTCCAAGGGGGACTTATTCATTTATTTTTAGAACTAGAGGGACCCAACCAGTAATTATGTCAAATAGACGGAGTGAATTCAATATTTTATATGAAGTCGTTGCCATTTACTAAGCATCAATTAAACAGAACATCCCCACAAAAATCATAAGTTCAACATTAGGGAGAATTAGAAAATATTGAAGCCAGTCATCTTCTAAGATCTTAAGTTTAGAATAGAATCACACCAATTTAAGCACAAGAGTTTTTTTTTGCAATTACAAATCAAATTAACAAATTATAGAAACAAACTAACCAGGCCCAACTTTAGGAATGTCATAATGCTCACTTAGATTGGCCAGATATTGGTTGAATTCTTGGATCCGATCGCGGTGCGATTTGCTTGCCATTTTAGTCATCCTCTGTAGATCAATTTTCTCCCATTGCTGAAGATAACGCCTCTCGGCTGGGGTAAGATGGTCATTGTATTTACTGGGCTCATCTTTCTCATTGTCTTTGTCCGTCTCATTATTATATTCCACAGCTCCATTGTGATTCAAACCTGTCAGCCTCCAAAATGAGAAAATTATGTTAGTGAATAGAATATGAAACCCACCAGAAAAAAAGAGGAAAAAAAAAAGGAGATTAATTGAAGCAGTCGAATGCAAAACAATAAATTCCATACAGAACTTCACAAAGAAATTGTATAAGCAAGCACAATATGAGGTTTTCAAAGGTTCCCCTTTTGCTTCTCATCTTCAGCGTCTATAAGACCCACGATTTCAGAAATCAACATAGCTATCATATCCCCATTGGATAAATGATTCATATTTTAAAGAAAACAAACAGAATATATTTTATATGCAATCCTGCGAGGATGAACTTACTCCAAAAACGGGTCCTCAGTTCAGATTGCAAGCTGCAACTTGCCTGCACGAAACAGGAATCACTAGCAATTACCGGTCAGCCATACGGCAGTGAATTTGTACCAATGTAAACGAATTTTGCAGCAACACCTACAAAATGTAAGGTTCTAGTTCTAGTTCTAAATTGTTCTGATAGAAAATAGGTTGTGAAATCTCACCATAAAGGACTATAGTAAATTAGTAGTAGTACTAACCCTAGCTTCTTGCATCCTCAAAGAAATCAATTTTCTACCCGAGCTCCATCATTTAACATGGTTACAACAAACCCCAAAAGAGTTTCTAGCATAACAAGGTGTGTGGGATGGACGAACCATTATCTACTCACAGTACTGCATATTAATATATTCAGCAGCATGAAGAATTCCATTCCTTGTTCCGGGTTTTGAAATAGCTAGGCTGAGCTGAAACTTAACTATTAAGTGGATCAAGAAAAAATCCATGATCCATCACTAACAATACGGCAAATTAGCATTAACATCTACATATTTTTCTTGTTGCTAATCCTAATGTTCATACTAAAACAATAATAAACTCAGCCATTTCCTATTAGCCAAATTCTAACACTGAAACTCAAGAGTCTAGACACTGATCCAATGTGTTGTAATATAATCGCAATTAGATTGCATCATAAGCAAACATTATCTGATAAACATGAATCAAGAAGCACATGGAAAATCCCCTAAATTTCAAATTTAAACGCAAGAAATTAGTGCAAAATGAAATTATAATCAGGTACTAAAATCAAACAGTAGTTGTTTTTAGAAAATTTATATATACAGGGAGCAATTAATTTGGGGGAAAAAGGAAGAAATTAGGGAGAAACCTATTGGGTTGCGATCGTGATAGTCAAGCTTCAACTTCTTCGTTTTCTTCTTCTTCTTCGAAATGCTTCCCGTTTTCACTTCCAGCGGATTCCCCTTCAGCCTCAACTTCCCGCCGACGACGTTTTCATACTCCGACAACATCTTACAGGAAAATCGAACAAAAACAATGTTCGACAAGTAATAATCGGCACTAAAATCTCTTCAGGAAAAGAGAGATGGTTACTTGAAGAATGTATCCTATTTTTCAATGGGAAGTTGTTTACAGAAGAGAATCGATCTCTCTAGAAGACGATAGAGAGATAGAGATTTGTTAAAACAAAAAGAGAGAGAGAGAGAGAGGGGTGGGGGCTTAATACGGTGTCGTTTAGGAGTGGTGTTAAGTGAATCCAACAATTAAAATAATTAGGAATAGAGCCTCTTAAAAAAAATTACTATTAAAAATATTAATTTAGAATAAAAATGTATACTTAAATAATTTATTTTAAAAAATATTTAATTTATTTATTTAATAAAAATGACATAAATAAAAAATAAAACAGATATAATTGTTATATTTTTATAAATATTATATAATTATTGTATTATTATATAAATTTTATATAACTATTTTTAGTGGCTTTTTTCTTTAACAAAATGGTCGAAAATATTTTTAAAATTTAAGGGACCGTTTTACATATATTCAATTTTGGGATGGCCAAATCTATATATGAAGCCCCCAAATTAATTCTATAGGCTGAGAAGTATCCACGTCACCAGAAAACGTTTATCCTACGTGTCTGTCTCTAACTGTCTCTCTGCTTCTTCTCCAAATTGGGAGCTTTAGAAGATGGGCATTCATGGCAGTTCTCTATTCATCAATCTACTTTCCTTCTCTGAAGAAACTAATTCAGCCATCAAAACCCATCATAGCTGTAAAGAATCCCATTCTGATAGCTCAATCAAAGCTCTCTATAAGCCAAATAATGAAGAATTCCAGTTCAAGCTCTTCCTCTTCTACTCTGATCAACCAAGTTCCGGCTCTAGATTCTGCTGCAATGGATCGCATTGTCGAAACTACCTTTGAAAAGTACTCTTTCACGAATGTGAAAAGGAAAGGGAAAGGGACTGCTATTGTTTGGCTCAGGAACGATTTGAGAGTACTGGATAATGAAGCTTTGTTCATGGCTTGGGTTTCATCTGAGTCAGTTTTGCCTGTTTACTGTGTAGATCCTCGCCTTTTTCAAAATACATATCATTTTGGCTTCCCTAAAACCGGAGGTATTACTTGATTCTGTTATAAAATTTGTATTTTAAAAGAAATTAGTGTCTGATGAAAGCTTGTTTTGTGGGGTATTTTGTTCTCTAATCTGCATTTTGATAGAATTTATATAGAATGAGAAATGATTTCTCCTTTTGCTTGCTCTTTTCCAGCTTTGAGAGCCCAATTTATCATAGAATGTTTGGCTGACTTGAAGAAGAATTTGATGAAGAAAGGATTAAACCTGCTAATTCGACATGGGAAACCTGAGGAAGTTCTTCCTTCTCTTGTTGAAGCTTTTTCAGTCCACTCAGTTAAGTATTTTTCCTTATAGATCTTATCAAATGAATTTTCAAGTAATAATTTGTAGCTATCTTAATGTGATATCTAGTTAGGTATATGCACAGAAGGAAACATGTAGTGAGGAAATAAATGTTGAAAGATCAGTAAATAAAGCAATACAGAAATTAAGGTTATTATCGTCGTCCCCTGAGAAGTCCACCGGCCATGGCTCTTCAAGAAGTCCTAAGCTACATCTTGTTTGGGGAAGCACTATGTACCACATGGATGACCTTCCTTTCCATACCAATGATATACCTGATGTGTATACTCAGTTTCGTAAGGCATGATTTCTGATTTCTTCCTTGTTTTTGTTTACCAGTTTTCATTCGATCATCTTGCTATATTATCAATGGAATGTTTTTGTGGAAAGTGGGTTTGTTTTGCAGTCTGTTGAAGCAAAATCGGTCATCCGAAGCTGTATAAAAATTCCAACTTCTCTTGCACCATCACCTAATGTTGATGATTGGGGATGTATTCCATCAATTGACAACCTTGGAATTCAACTACAAAAGGCAAAATTTTTGTTCCATCTCATTGCTTAATGTGTAAAATGTGAAAAAATTGATAAGTCTTTTTTACCTTTTTCCTTAGGTTGATAAAGGAATGAAGTTTCAAGGAGGTGAGACAGCTGCATTGAGCAGGGTGTATGAGTACCTCTGGAAGAAGGTATGTGAAATTTATCCCTGTATAAGCATATTGATAATGGATTATCTGTCAAAGAATGACAAAAGGTACTGTTGAAAGAACTGAAAATGTATTTTTAAAATGTTGATGCTTTGGCAAACAAATTGACAACTTCAGGATCTGCTAAAGATATATAAAGAGACAAGAAATGGGATGTTAGGACCTGATTACTCAACGAAATTCTCTCCTTGGCTTGCTTCAGGAAGCCTTTCTCCTCGTTTCATCTATGAGGAGGTTGACAACTTAACCTTTCTGTTCATTACTTTTTATAATCTTCACAAAAATGAAAAATTGAATGCTCAAATTGATTAATGGAAATTGTTTGAATTAATTGCTATAGGTGAAGAGATATGAAAAGGAAAGGATAGCAAATGGTTCCACATACTGGTCTCTCCCTCTCTTTCTCTTTTACAAGCACATTATTACGCTTCGTTTTGGTCGCATTTTTCTAGTTTATTGTTCAGTGGTTTGATGTCTTTGCCTTAAGTTCAGTGTGTTGCCATTTCAGGGTTTTGTTTGAATTGATTTGGAGGGATTACTTCAGGTTTATCTCAGTTGAATATGGAAATTCTCTTTTCTATTTGGGTAATTTTTTTATTTGTCCGACTTTCTTTCAATTCAAATGCAATGAAACGTGGCACCTCAAAGCCTTGTTGAGCACCTTATTCTCTTAAAAATGTAACTGAATTTTTTTTAGTATTAAATAATAATGTGAAAACAAATCTGGAGTAACTTATTTTTTACTGTATTTTGGTTGTAGGAGGCCCTCGGAAAGTGGATCGCAGGTGGAGTAAAGACCAGAAATTGTTTGAAGCTTGGAGAGATGGGAATACAGGGTATCTGTAATTTAATCCAATGATTGTTTTAAAGCATTTTAGTCCCTGCCATCATAAGAGCTTTTAGATGGTAAAATGAAATGCTTTTGAATCAACTATATACTGAATTTCACAGATGCATAAAAGGAAGAAACTCAAATTTTTCTTGTATACTATTGGTTTTTCCTGCATTTGATGCTTCCTTTTGTCAGTTTAAGATCGCATCTTTTCACTTGACTTGCTATCATTTCCCTTTGTTTCCGTAAGTGAAAATGGATTTTAGGAATTCCAACAAGAATATGTTAAAGCTTTTTCCTTAAAGCAGATTTAAATGCACATTAAAGTTACATTGCTTGCTTCTTTGCTTATTATGCATTTTTGCAAAATTTGCAGATACCCTCTCATTGATGCTAACATGAAGGAGCTATCAAGCACTGGATTCATGTCGAATCGAGGGCGACAGGTAATAAGCTTATAGATTTTAGTTTGACATTACATTTTAGTTGTTTCTTTCATCCTTCAATGCCCATCTAAAGATAATTATATTCTTACAGATTGTATGTTCATTCCTCGTTCGGGATATGGGTATCGACTGGCGAATGGGAGCCGAGTGGTTTGAGACATGCCTCTTAGATTATGATCCTTGTTCCAATTATGGAAATTGGACTTACGGTGCAGGTAAGGCAGTTTCATTTCCAGCATATGTTTTAGCTTTCATCAGCAACCTGTATTTTATCAGTTTTCATGCAAATTACTTATTTTTGTGAAGGAGTTGGAAATGATCCTAGGGAAGATCGGTATTTCAGCATCCCAAAGCAAGTATGCATTTCTATTCCCTTTTTCATAAAGATAAGAAATAAGAGAAGAGATTCAAAAACATAAGATTTCAATATATTGCTAATATTCTTGTATATATTTTTTGTAGGCACAAACCTATGATCCTGAAGGTGAGTATGTGGCGTACTGGTTGCCTGAGCTGCAAAAACTTGAGAAAGACAAGAGACACTTTCCTGGAAAATCATATTCCATGCAAATTGTACCTCTAAAATTCGGAAATCCTACGAAGGGCAGAGGAGCCTTTCCCACTAGGCAAACTAATTATGCAGGAAAGCAGACTAAAGGTTAGAAAAATGCTGCATTAACATTTCAAATTACATGAAAAAAAAATTGTGTAATAAACAGTAATACTCTAAAATCACTGTTACATTGAATTATGAAATTCCTTTGTTTGTTATTTCAGAATTGTATTTCATGGAAATGTTCCTTTAGCTAAAGGAAACTAGGCTTATTGTAATTTCATCAATATCTAAAGACATCCATTACATTAAAATCTGTTGAGGATTTCTCTGGCTATAATTAAATCTTAGACCTTGCTGGAGTTGCCTAAAAATATAAATAGGAATGCAAGATGTGCAATTTGAGATTTTAACTGCGCCACTTTCCGCATATGATTCCATCAACATATTTCCTCGTATCATCATAGAGGACTTCTTGACATTGCAGCCAGTTACTGATAAAATTGGACTTCATATAGTTGTCTGTGGAACATCCCTGAGAAAATGAACATCTACAGGCTCATTATAAAACACTACAACCTAAGTGCATAAACTGCAATTTGTAAAAGCATTAGTTTTGATTTGTATTTTATAAGTTGCATGCTTGAGAACATAATATCAGGAGGAAAAATCCCTGGAATAACAGGTTTGAAGAAATCCTTACATGCAAGCCCATAGACGCCGCTAAGTCCATTTCCAAGGACTCACCGATGCAATCATAATCCCTGCAGCTACATAAGAGATTTGATTATGAGAAAACTGAAGCAAGTCATTAAATGACTTAGTATTCTGCTGCTAAGTACTATGCAATCAAACATGCATAAAACCAAAATACCAAAGAAATTAACATATGGGAAAATAGGCCCAGGTTAGACAATTCAGATAAAACATACTCAGAGGCTTGACCAAACCATTCAGGAACAGCTGCCTGAAAAGCATCGCCAATTCTAACACGAGACGTATAAGGCCCAGAGTAACTTAACATGGATGATATGCTATCCACTTTAAATCTAGGATTTCCATTCCACCCATTTATGTCTAGTGGTGATTTCAGAAAAGGATTCTCCCTTGAAACTTGACCAGTTAACTTTGAACAAGGTTGACAAAACCACTCATCAGTAGGCAGCAGCTTTGTCTTGCGAATGCCGCAAGATACATGAAATGCCTCTTCACAATTATCACATAGCAACATACTTGATGTATGATCCGGATAACCACATGATTTACAGGCCTGGAAATTGTTGCCCTTCTCATTAATTTCTGGAATTTTAATATGATGACCATTCTTCATAGACCAGTCTTGGTCTTCAATGAGTAGCCCGTTACTTCTAAGAACCAAAATGCAGAGATCCCTTGCAGGAATATCTTCACCTGACAACACTAACTTAAAGATAGGAGGTTCTACGAAACTGGTAACTTGTGTTGCTGTGGTTACAGCACAATCCTTATTTTTCTCTGAGTTTGCTGTTAGTAATTCAGTGTACTCATTATTTATAGAATCATAGTCATGGGTACTACTGTTAATAACTTTATCGTTGCTTTCAACATGAAATATACAAGCTTCATTCCCATTTCCAGACTCAAGATTAGCCTTTATAGAACTACTACCCTTTACTGTGTCAATGTTCAATTCAACAGCCTTTTGTTCTACTGAGGAAATTGTAAGAGACCTGACGACATAAAAGGAGGTTACTTCATTAATGATTGTCAAACGAACTATTAATACAGCATCCCAAACAGATTCAGCTCTCCTGATCACTAAATTGTTCACAAAACAATCTAAAACTACTCTCTCTAATTAGATTATTTCTCCTAATCGCATTAAATTACTAAAAATGTCATCAGTACCTTTTCCGAATCCTTCTTCGCTTGCGAGTCCCATTCGATTCATCGGTTATTGCTTGAGAATTGCAATCCATCAATGTTTTTGAACCATCCTGATTGATTTCAAGATGTTCTGAACGATTCTTCCTGCTTTTATTTGCAGGAACCCACTCACACAACAAATCTGTATTACTCCCATAATTAGAGGCAAAAGACAAAGCTGATTCAACTGTAACTGGAATCAACAAGTTCTTTGACAGCATTCTCACTAGCTCTACTTAGATCTACACTGCAGAAGTTAGCAAAAATAAAAATAAAGAAACGATAATCATATCATTTTCCTTTAATTTCTGCTTGTAATTTATAACATTATGATATCGAAAGACGTAATCACTTCTAAAACTGATTATTGTCTGCGATAGAATTTGAAAAGATGGGAATGGGATTGTAACATACCAGAAGGTAGGAGAGAAACGATTGCTCTTTGGCTTCTTCCTCTGGCGGTTATCGCGTCTTCTTTTGATGAAAAATATAAATCTGCTTGTTCCACGATTTTCACTTTCCCGGAAACTAAAATTGAATATTCGCGCCCAGATTTTTTTAAATATATATATTACTAATATATATGGGAACTTACAAAATTGTGCCCCAATTTTTTTCGAAATATACCATTTTTCCCTTTAATTTTAAAATTATACGTTTTCATCCCTAGTTTTTGATCCATTAGAATAATCGGTTATTCAGTTAAATTTTTTTTTTTTTTTTGTCAATTCTTTGGTTGATTACATAAAACCTGTGTAAGTTATCGTTTATCTTATAAGGATTTGTAGTTTTTTTTCCCCTTAAAGTCTCAAATTCGTTGCAAAAATCATTTTGTATTCCTTTGGCAACGAAGATGTTAGAAACCAAATTTGAGACTTACAAGGGGGGGAAAAAAAACTGCACATGCTTAGAATAAATAATAACTTATAGATTTAGTAAGGCTAATTAGCGATAGAATAACCGAAAATAAGGTATTATCTTAACAAATTGACAAATTAGTCTAACATATTTAAAATATAGAAATAAAATAGTTTATTTTTAGAACTAGAGGGACAAAATGGTATAATCCATTAAAATTCAGAGGCAAATTTATAATTTTTCCTAATATGTAATTTAATATATTTGAGTAGGTGGCTCTAGCCTGTGGATGTCGACACCGTTGAGCGGTTTTTTGTCATTTTTTGTTGTGTTGTGAGATCAAGATTGGGTAAAAAAATTTGCAAATTTGGAGGGCAAGAATTTTAGTGTACCTACCTACAAGGGTATCATAGTTACTGCCTTATTGGATTCTTTTTTATGAATTCATCCTCGCGTGAGCTTGGTTCCCTTTTGTATGTTTCTTAAAAGGGAAATTCTATAAAAAAAAAAAAGGGTTAGAAACGCGTTAATTTCATAAATAAATAATAATAAACGGATCATAAATATGATTAGAAAACTAAAACATAGCTAATTACACGCCATGGAATTTGCTAGACCAAACTAGGATTTGCACTCTCCCTACGCGCCTCCGTGCGCGAGAGTATATAACTTAGACTTATAATATTACACCTTAGAAAATGATCATTCATTATAAACCACACCAACATTTCCATTCCTAAGCAATGTGAGATTTGGTTCCTTTTAGCCAATTTAAACATTTATCCCAAGCTCACTTCGAGCTTCAATTTATCGTTCACCTTAAATCCATTTTGAGCATATAATATACCGTTGGAACGTTCTCATTGCGTAGAATACATTGACAGATTTCAAGTTATTCGAAACACAATTTTTCTCATAAATTATTATGTTCAAAATTGATTAAACACACCAAAATTTCCAACAGAAAATTCTCAAACTTTTCCTTTTGTATGAAGTTAGGATTGCATTGACTTAAACTCAAAACGGTGAAGAGAGTCTTGAAAATAATCCATATGTGATGTGGACTTGGTCTTTAATTATTTTTAACAAGTGTTAAAGACAATTGAATAGTTGATACTACCTCTGATTTTTTGGGTTCTTTACATTTCCCTTTTTGAGTGTGTTTTTGGATTGTTTACATTTCCATTTATAGTAAGTTTTGTAATTGTTTATTATTATTTCTTTATTGATATTGGTGAAAAGTAAATTTTTTAGAAGATTAGTAATTGTTTATTATTATTTCTATTTTGGTATTGGTGAAAAGTTGATTTTCTTGGTATTGGTGAAAAATAAATGTAAATAAATGAAAAAATCAAAGGTAGTATGAGACAATCGAATAGTTGAATACTTTATATTGAATAGTTTGTTGGAACAAATTTCAATGAAGGCGACTCTTGAACTTAATTGTTGTTCAAGCAAATTGACAAAGATGATTTAGAGTTCATTGACTTGATCTTATGGCAAGCTATCATGAAGACAATCTAGGGGCTAGATAACTTGATATGAAATGCTTGAACACTTTAGGGAGATATCGTTTAATTCTTCAAAATTTTGGAGTATAATTTATTTGCATCTTTTAAATTGAAAAAAGGCAATTTATTTATAGAGATTTTTGAGCTCTTTGCCTGATAATCAAAGCGATTTGATTAGTAAACTTAACGTGTTTCTATTAATTATATATTTATTATTTACAATTTATTTAATAGAAACTTGTACACCTTAGGTAGATCCATAATTCAAAAGTACCTGTAGCACCATGAGTAACGAGTCTACGACCACCGTCCACAGTACTGATGCAGAGCAAGTATGCAACAGATTTCTGGCCCAGTATAGATGGGTTATTTCTGTTTTGTGTTTTTGTCTAGTAGGAATTGTGCTAGTATGGATTTCTAGTATGAGTTAAAATTGTAGTACAGGTTAGAGTTGAGTTATTTATAGTAGGAGTTAAAATTGCAGTAGAAATTTGCTAGTAGAGGTTAGAGTTTAGCAAGATATATTTAAAAAAAAAAAAAACTTTTAAAAGATTTTCTAAAAGTACCTGCAACGTGTGGTGCTTAGCTACATCGGCCTGTCTATGAAAAAGAAAGATGGCCACATATTACTTCCATTTTACCATCATTGTTTCTCTTATTTTGAATGTGCTTATAAATTTTGTCAAAAAAAAAAGTGCTTATAAATGTTAACAATGACAAACTTTTTTTTAGAACGAATAAAAGGGATTGTCATTTAAAAAAAAAATTGTACAAGAACGAGATACAAACCAACGAAGCAACCAAAATTCACCAAGTTTAAAACCTAATTATAAGGGAGAATGTGATTTCGTACCATTTTGAACATCAAAATTAAGTTAAAGGACCAAAATGTACCATAATAAATTATTAATAATCCATAAATAAACTTTGAACAATCTCACGCAAATTTATTATACATTGCATCGTGCTGGATTAATAGCGCAGTATTGTTCGTTAGCGACAGTGTGTCTCCACAGCCACTAAAATTCGGCGGACTTGGCTAAAAACTGACCAAAGTGACCCACCACCGCCGAACTACGAAGAAGCAATCAAAATTTCGTGCACTTTTTCCAGCTCCATTTCGCTGGTTTATAATTAAACCGGACATTTTAATTTATCCAAATTTTTTATGTGGTTTTCATTTCAATCGGATGATCAATTTCTTCCTCTTCTTCCAACTCTCATCTCCTACACCAATTTCACAACTCCGTAGCTTCTTTAATGGAGTTGATTCATCCAATTAGCCTAAACGCAAGTTTTATATCTACTACTAAGAAGAATCACAAAACTGTACGTTCACGTTCTCGAATCAATAAATGGTCGCCGACCAGAGTTCTCAATCTAGCTGCCACTCCGACGGCGGAAAATGGATCCTCCAAAACCGCTCCGAGCAAGAGGACCTTAGTTCCTGTGTCGGAGGTAGAGAACAAAGCATCTTCAAGGTCGATTACTAAGTCCAGCGCTGCCATGGAGCAGCTCGACATCGAACGTGGAGTTTGTGTGCCTTTTCGCAAGTACTCTCCCGAGACAGTATGAATATACTAGTAATTATAGTATATTATTTTCCTTTTGAGATTAATTGTATTTCAGTTTGATTTTACAGATTTTTTTTTTTGTGTGAATTTTGATTTTGTTGAAATCAGGTGAAGAATAAGGTTTTGGAATCTAGAGCGTCTGTAGTGTCTCTATTATTACGTGGAGTGGAGATAGTCTGGAAGTTAGGTTTGTACTGGGCTGGCTTGACGTATGATTGCGTTGTTGGAAGGGATAAAGAGGTTGTTCCATATCGTGCTCGTCAGCTGAGGAATCTCTTGTGTGATTTAGGACCTTCCTTTATCAAAGCTGGCCAGGTCCGTTTAAATTATATTTAGTGAATTCAAATCTAGAGAATTCTCTAAGGTTTGTGATGATTTTAATTGGATATTCTTTGTGCCAGGTTTTGGCCAACAGACCTGATATCATTCGAGAAGATTATATGAATGAGCTCTGCATTCTTCAAGATGATGTTCCTCCATTCCCCAACCAGGCAAGGAAACAGACTTCTGCTGGCAATTTATTTGTATTTGCCTGATTTTATATTTGTTTGCATAACCAGCTTGAATATTTTGATAGGTTGCTTTCAAGATTATAGAAGAGGAATTGGGCCAACCTCTTGAAGCTGTATTGAGTAAGATTTCTGCGGAAACAATAGCAGCTGCAAGCTTGGGCCAAGTTTACCGAGCTACCTTGCGGGATACTGGCGAGGATGTAGCAATTAAGGTAGTGCGTGTGATCTCATGAAATGTTGTAAAGGGTTGTTTGAAGTCAGAAACCATGACATGATATGTCAAATGAACTGTTTGTTAATTTATCTTCTTGCTACTTATGTGAAAATATAGTGTAAAATTTGTATAATAGTGTAAAATCATTTCTTTACAGGTGCAAAGGCCTCAGATAGAACCCATAATCTACCGGGATCTTTTTCTTTTTAGAACTCTTGCTTCATTCCTCAATGGCATCAGCTTACAGAAACTGGGATGCAATGCTGAGCTGATAGTTGATGAATTTGGTGAGAAACTTTTGGAGGAGCTCGACTACACCTTGGTACCTTTCGCTTGCTTTATAATGTTACACCTAGACTTACATAAGTTTGTTTTCTTGGGCCGTAGCATGCCCTACCAGTTTGAGATAGATACCTATTTGCTATAGCACCCGAACTTATATGCATTTTCCCCTTCTCTCCTCTAGTTGCAACCCCTTTATATTTTATTGTTGTAAAGTTCTGTTTCATGTCTTAATCAGGAAGCTCAGAATATTGAAGATTTTCTGGTAAACTTCAAAGATGATCCTACCGTTAAAATTCCTCGTGTTTACAGAAAACTTTCTGGCCAACGAGTTTTAGTGATGGAATGGATAGATGGTATTCGGTGCACAAATCCACAGGTTTGGATTTCAATATCATAGTGTGCTGTTATTAATTTGTCTTTTCCTATGCTATTGATAATATAATTCTCGATGTTATTCAGGCTGTCAAGGAAGCTGGCATTGACATGGATGGATTTTTAACAGTTGGTGTCAGTGCTGCTCTGCGGCAGTTACTAGAATTTGGATTGTTTCATGGAGATCCACACCCTGGAAACATTTTTGCTATGCAGGATGGACGCATTGCATATGTGGACTTTGGGAATGTTGCTGTGCTTAGTCAGGTAGGATGTCCAGTTCCATGACATCTCAATGGTTTTGCTTATGTTGGATTAGGCCTTTGTATTTTCTTGATGATTTCACTTGCATGGGAGCATGCTTTTTGTTGTCTTGTATATTGATGTGCTTTCTTTGTTTCAGCAAAATAAGCAGATATTGATTGATGCTGTTGTGCATGCTGTAAACGAAGACTATGTTGAGATGGCCAATGATTTCACTAGGCTAGGCTTCCTGGCCAGTGGAACTGACGTCGCTCCCATCATTCCAGCTTTGGAGGCAATTTGGCAGAACTCAGTTGGGAAAGGACTTTCTGATTTTAATTTCAGAAGTGTTACAGGTAATTTATGGTCTCTAGTCTTGTACTCTTCTTTTTCTATTTATTTGCTGAAAAGTTTAACATAGATTTTCAACTGGTTGTAAAAGGCACTTCCAATTTGTGAATGGAAACTTTGTAAATTTTTTTAAGCATCCATTCAAAGTCCATCGTTATTGTGAGATTTTAGTTACAATAATCATAAACTAATACTTTCTTATATATACTGCAGGAAAGTTTAACCAGTTAGTTTACAATTATCCCATTCGCATACCAGAACGATTTTCTCTTGTTATCCGTTCTTTGTTGACTCAGGAGGGCATCTGTTTCACCCTGAAGCCAGATTTTAAATTTCTTGAGGTGACAAGCTATTTACTTTTTCTTCTTTCATTGCTTCTGTACTTGTATGATCTCTCCTTCATTGCATGCGGGGGGCATGAATACTACAACATTATAATCCAAATAACTCTTCAGTTAAGATTTGGTTTTTAAAATTCTTGTTTCATTATAGATTTTGCCTAATATAGAGAGTTTCATTGAACATTTGATTAGGTTGCCTACCCATATGTGGCTAAGCGCCTACTGACGGACCCTAATCCAGCTCTCCGTGAACGGCTCATACAGGTGGGTTAAAATCTATTCTTGGCTAAATGTTTCCATTTGTATATGAATTATGATGTGCGCTAACTGTATGTTTTATGTTTTCATACTTATTTTGGTAATTTTGCTTTTTGGAATAGGAAACTAGCTTTGTTACAAATCTTATAATGCTACCTACTAACTTATCATCTGTGCTTGCCATATTGGCTCCATTTCAGGCTTCTATTCTACTCACACACACTGCACCTTGTAACTTTTTACCAGACAATTTCTTTTCACCATGTTCTCTATTCCCAAAATGCATGCAATCTCAGATTAAAATTTTATTTCCACCATTGAACTTTTGAAGATAAAGTTCTCTCTGAAAACTGTGTGAAATTCGTAAAATCCTCATTTAGTTAGGCAGGCAATTAATATACAACATTGAGCACCTTTTTTTACAGTGTACAAATGATATGTTATGGCATAGAAAACCAAACAGTGTTGGGATTAGCTGAATTACTGAAGGTGCATTTTAGTTTGGATGTTAAAAGGTAGGTTGCTGAGGATACGCCCTCTGCTGCACCTGCACTTGGTGGGACTAAACAGAAATGCTGACAGGGTGATGAGTGGAGCTGAATTTCTCCGGGCAGCATCTTGAATCTGCATTATAATACAAATGGTTTGCTTATTTGTGACAGGTTTTGTTTAAAGATGGTGTTTTCCAATGGAAACGGCTTGAAAAGCTCATCGTTCTTGCAAAGGAAAATGTAACCAAGATGAGCACTAATCCTGCATTGCAAGTACAAAACACGTCTGTATCTCTACACTGCCTATGAAACTGATTTTGTTCCAAATGTTTAATAAGAATCCATATTTACACAAGTGTTATCGCCTTGCAGAGGAACTTCTAGAAGCTTGCAAGTTGTAAGGAAGCTGGATCTCACAGACACTATTAAAGACGGAGCTCGCCTTTTCTTCATCGATGAAGGAATTCGCAGGCAGCTGCTTTTGGCTCTGACTGAAGATTCAAAGCTTCACATTGAAGAGGTCTGTCTGAATAATATTTTATTTTGGTGAAATTTTGCTTTTCACCCAATGTTTGAATTCATTAAATTAATCTGTTTTCCTAAATGGAATTTACTCTGTAGCTTGTAGATGTTTATAGACTCGTCCAAGATGATATAGATATACCCACAGTAGCTACCGAAGTTGCAAGAGGTAAGAGTAATAGCATCGTATTTGCAATGAGTTCAGTTCACTTGTTTAGTTTACCAATCTATGGGTCAAATACATAAATATGCCTTCAAACTTTATACTTTTTGCTGAATGGTTATTTATGCACTTCTACTCAAGAGTTTTAATATTCGGGTGCATGTTAATATATTAAACTTGAAAGTAGAGGTTCATAAATAACCATTCGCAAAGTTCAATTTTAATTTTAAAACTGAAAATAGAGGTGCATAAATAACTATCAATAAAGTTTCAGGAGCATATTTATATGTTACGCCCCAATCTATGGCATATGATGATGAAACGGTGTGCTGATGCTTTTGAATTGCAGACTTCCCGTCTTTTGTCCGAGAACTGCTGCTTTCATGGACCGACAAGGTCTTGTACGACAGATAGAGAATAAAAGCTTGACGACGGAGCATACATAAAAATATCGTAGAGGTTTAGTTTGAATTAAAACTATATACACTACAATGAAAGTCTTTCTTTTCTACCATTGATTTTTTTGGTGTCCTTGTAAATGTCAAGTGGTGTTGTGTAATGATTCTTTGGTTGTATAGGAGGAAATATGAAAAGGGAAAAGAACATTATATTAACAAATGTATAGATATTGACTTCTCCAAAATATGCAACTTACTCATAACTGAAAATATGGACATTATATTCTCTAAATTTTCTGTAATTTAACATTCTGCAACCAATAAAAACACTTATTCTCAAAGTGATTTGGATTAAAATGAATAAGCGGTTGATGCTATCATGATTGCTTAATTGATATATTTCGCTCCTCCTCCATTCTTCTAGAGTTCAGAATGAAATTTTTACAATTGACCACCGCATTAAAGAAATAAAACTGACAATCGAGGCTGTAATTTTCATTTCTGTTCCCATAATTATTCTTGTAAAACAAATCGGAATATATTGGGGACAATTAGTAAAATGAAAAAAAAAAAACTTTTCATTGAGAAAATAAATTAACACTGAGACTTTTAAAATTAAAAAAATTAGTACTTTAATCCTAATAAAGCTTATAAATTTTGAAAAATCCAAAATTTTTTTTTTTTTATTAAAAAGAAAACGGATTGTATAAAATTAAAAAGAAAACGGATTGCACAAAATAGTTATCTTGATATGAACAATAATAATTACATAAAATGGCTATTAAAAAGTAAGCATTTATCGGATTGGTCAATTTTTTCTATTTGTGTAGGGAGTAACGATATCATGTCCTCTTTTACAATCGGTACCTCATACTTCCCACAATAATTTTCGTGGAATATAAAATTAAAAAAAAAAATCAAACAGTCTACAATGTAATAAGGTGGTCAAAACTCCTTATAAGTACTTTTTAAATTACTTATAAGTATTTGTGTGGCTTACAAAAAATTTACTTATGAGGAGGTAGAGTTTGACCATTTAAAAGACAATAACAT
>CATIWJ010105559.1:0-12591 GCA_949640765.1 Croton laevigatus
TAAATTTTTAGCACTAAATTTGTGAGACGGCCCTGCATGAAACCCTAATTATATTAAATAATCTTAATTTTTCTTTTTTTATAATTCTTTTTTTGAAAACAATCCCTAATTCATTTGTATTGTGTTGATAATTTTTTACAGCTAATTAAGACTACTAGATCTAGCTTGATTGATTAATTGACCCTTAAAATGCATAATCACTTTTAGACATAAATATTGACTTTATGCAATCGGGTAGGTTGAAAGAATGGTCGAAGGCTAGAACCTGTAACTTGGTTTGGGATTATTGATGCTAAAAAGCTAGTACTAACCGATTAACTCGGTTAGTTTGTACTTTTATAAATTTTGTTATATGGTATTTTTATTCTGTGTGTGTTTCTAATAATAAAAGTGCTTGTTATATGGTGTTTTTATTCGATATGCGTTTCTAATAATAAAATTGTATGAATTTCATTTTGAATTTAAAGGAATAAAAATGTTTTTGAATTTATGTGCTTCGGTAGAAGAAAATTATGGTTTATGTTGGAAATGCTCGACAAAACTCATTCCAGTCCATTTAATAAATAGGATTCTCGCTCCTCAATCTTTCTAGCAATGGGCAAATCACATGTATTGGCGATACATGCAGTATGCATCAGCGGATTCAAAATCAAGATAAAGACCGGCTTGTAACCAAACCAATGTTCGATCAGACAAATCTTAAAATTGAGTATAAAAAATACAATATTACCCAAGAATCACTATTTCAAAATTTATTTTTTTTTTTGATAAAATTTCAAAATTTATTTGAATACAAATTAAAGACAACAAACTTTATTATACAAGCTGAGGGTTAAATTTTGAACTTTAAATACGCACTGCCAAAGTGAGGATCTAAATAATAATAGTTTGTTCAATATAATTTTATTTTCAATTGCTTCTTTTTTTTTTTTTTATCTCCAAATATTGGAAAAATTAAATATAAAATCTGGTAGAAAATAATCTCTTTTTAAATTTTCATTCCCAACATTCACCGTCTCTTCTTAAGGATCCATCATATACAATGCATATTGGCGGAACAATCAACATATATATTGCACATTCATAAAAATTTTAAGATGGAAAATTAACTCATATAACTATTAGTAATTTTTAATATTATTTATACATTTAATTTAACAATTAAGTGATTAATAGCCAATTAAACAACCTAAATAGACATTTAATTTCATCAAACAATCTCTATGTATAAAATTTATCATTTACTAAGCTCCATACAAGTATCATGAAATATATTTGTCCAAATGAAATTTAAATATTCATTATATATATATAGCCGCCCATACTTTTTCTATGAATTGGAAAAGTAACAAATTTAAATCTCTAAAGTTTTCTCTCTTTTTTTTTTATAAGATTTTACTTTGATTAGTAATTAGTATGATTAAGTTTTGTTATGATAGTCAGAATCTGGCTAAAAGACATCACAAACTATGAAAGTATTAATAAATCACAAAACATTAATTTTATAATTAATTACTTTTTTATTGTTTATAATTTATTTTTCACTTCGTGAGATTAAAAATGCTTTTTACAAGAATGGATGCATTTATATGTAAATGGGTTCTATTTTGCCAATCTACTTTTTACATACTTGGATTAATATCTTTGTAAGATCTCATATTAGATATTAATTCAGATTAGACATGATATATAAATTAGACCACCTAACTATTTAGTAAATTTGATTTAACTATTTTAGACCAGTGGATTTGGACCTAAGGAGTTAACGAAAGCAGTTAAATGAATCTCTCTGAAGGCTTGTGCGGTCAAACTTCTGTCTAGCTACATGCCGGTTGTGGTCTCCGAATTGGGTCGTGACAATCTTTGTTTTTAAATTATAAAATATTTGATTAAAAAGAATATATTTGTAATTTTGTTTATTAACAAAATGCAAATTAATGGTATAGCTTTGAAAGTAACTTTTAATGTTTAATTTAACATATCAAAAATTTAAAGTTACAATTTAGTGTTAAGTGAAATATATTTGAGGGTAATTTTTTGCTGTTAAAATAGTATTTATAAAGACTAACCTTCTTCATTTTTAATTTTTAACTTTTAGCACTAAAATCTATTTAAAAGGCTAAATGTCAAAAAAAAAAAAAAGCGCTCATTCTCTCAAAAAGTCAATGTATTTTATCATCCATATACATTATATATTTTTGTCATTGTATTTTATTAGGCACAGATTACTTGAATTTTAATTAATTTCCAATAAGGTTCTTAAACAATTTTTAAGGAAAACGACCATTTAAACAACTAAATACTATTTAGACATTTAATTTGTCATGCTTTTTGAAACTATGGCAAAAAAATGTTATTTTTCTTTTTAATATATATTCAATAGTCATAAACGTATTGTAAACTATGTGTAAACTTAATGTAAGCTAATGTAAAGTAATAATAAAAGCATCACAAACAGCTTTTCTACAATTTTTATTAATTTTTTTTTTAAATAAGAACTTTTGATAGGTGTTTTTCTAAAAATTCCCAAAAATTATGAATTAGAAAAGGTTTAAATAGTGAGAAATAATTGTTTTCAAGTTCAAAACACTAAAATTAAATTTTATAGTGTTTGGTATCAATAATTGTAAACAATTATTATAAGGTAGTTTTTCGAGATTTAAAATTTTGTCAAAATTTAACTCGTATAACTATTAGTAATTTTTAATATTGTTTATACATTTAATTTAACAATTAAATGATTAATAGCCACTTAAACAACTAAATGGACATTTAATTTCATCAAAAAATCTCTATATATAATGTTTATCATTTAATATTCTCCATACAAGTATCATGAAATATATATATATATATAAGTTTGATAAGATTACTTTGATAAGATTTTACTTTCATTAGTAATTAGTATGATTGATTTTTTTTTTTTTTATATCATTTTACTTTCATTAGTAATTAGTATGATTGGGTTTTTTCTTATAAGATTTTACTTTAATTAGTAATTAGTATTATTGAGGTTTTTTTTTATAAGATTTTACTTTCATTAGTATGATTGAGTTTAACTAAGGATTTCCTAATAAAAATATTTAACTTTAATTTAATATTTTCATATTAAATAAAACTATATCTAACATATAATTTATAAAACATAAATATATCATATGAGTCATATTTAATAAGATCAAAAAATTGCCTCATAATATATACTTATGATTATCATTTACTGGGGATACCCAAATAAATAATTAATTCCATTTCAATGAGTTCATGTCATGACCCAACCTGAGGCCGCGACCGGCGTGCTGCTGAACCGGAATATGACCACACAAGCCTAATTGCCTTCATCAACTACTTAGGCCCAAATCCACTAGCCTAAAATGGTTAATCCAAGTTAACTAAGTAGTTAAGTAGTCTAACTTATTTATCATATCAAATTTCCATCAATATCCGATATGGAATTTCACAGTTCATGTTACATAGCAAT
This sequence comes from Croton laevigatus, assembly GCA_949640765.1. NCBI lineage: Eukaryota > Viridiplantae > Streptophyta > Magnoliopsida > Malpighiales > Euphorbiaceae > Croton > Croton laevigatus. Next base: position 3,482 of record CATIWJ010105559.1, read on the forward strand.
CATATATTGCTAATAAATTTATATATAAGTATTATATCAAGCAAACTAGCAAAATATATCAGTGCACATTTTTCATTAAAATTTGGTACTTTAGGACCAAATGGTTTATTCCACTATTTCTCAAATAGCATAATTTTTCTCATCAAGTTCTCATAAAATGTATTTTGTACAAATCCATTAAAAATATGCTCAAACTTTAAATCGAGATAAAAATATCGTTGTCAAATATCATTTTATCCCGAAATTCTTTATCTAAAAAACTTTCGATGGTGAAAAACTTTTTAAAAGTCTCAATATTATGACCATAATAATGGCAAAATCCATACTCAAACTTCCTATAAAAATATATAGATATATGAGATCATGAGTTCTTTTAATAAATATGCTTTTAACTGGCATATCTAACCAAATATCAAAATTTTATGATAACATATATTATATTTCAATACAATAAACAAATTATAATATAATATATATTCAACAAAAAATTATATATATAACTAAAATAATCATATCACATGCTCAAACATAATATTAATGTATAATAATCGATCAAATAATTTTCTCGGGAATTCAACTTTTATACTTTTGAACATTCTCGATATTTCAAAGTTTTTCAAATAATCGATAGAACTCTATAAATAATTTGATTGAAAAAATTTCTCGAGAAATTTAATTTAATACTGGTGCTTAAAAAATTTAAATACTTTAGAAATTTTCAAATAGATATATCTATTTAGTGAGCCATATAAACATGCAATCACATAATTCCATTAAACGCTTCCAAGTTCTTTTTTTCATCATGTATTGTCTGACTAATCAAAATCTGAAAGTATAATTTGTATCCACCATAATTAAGTCAAGTCTATAAGAATTTCTTATGCAACAAGCTTTATTTTATGATCTCATTTTAGTATTTGAAAAATACTTATATATTTTACTTGCTTGACATATATTAAACTTTAAGTCCGAAAATATCATACTTTCAAAGTGCTAACTTTATTTCAAATTGTATCTTTCAATTTAGCCAATTTATTTTCATGTCTATATTTCTTAATAGACTTAATTTTCAAGATCCTCATATCATAAAATTAAGTGTTAATATATATACAAAAGTATTGTTGATGTTAATTTTGAATTGGTTCTATCTTGATCAAACATGATAAACTATTGAGGATTTCGTTAATTTTTATAATTTTATGTACATGAATTTCTTTAAGAAAATTTCTAATTTGTCATGTCTAAATTTTCTTTAAAAATTCTCTTTTTAAGAATTTACTCTTTTAAAATATGACCATCTCAAAATTTTACTCTTTTATTCTCATAAATTGTTATTTTTGAAACTAATATATTTACCACGCTTCAGCGTGCCTTAGACATTAATATGAACAATTTGTTAATAGAAGCATCCGCAGCTTATTCTCATTTAGATCATATAAATATCATGCAAGAATAATTTTTGACCTTTAAGTACACACTGCCTGGTGAGAATCTAAATAACAATAGTTCATTCCATTTAATTTTATTTTCAGTTACTTCTTTTTTTATCTCCTAATATTGGACAAACTAAATATTAAATCTAGTAAAAATAATTTCATCTTAAATTTTCATTCCCAACATTCATCGTCTCTCTTTAAAGATCCATCATATACAATGCATATTAGCGAAGCAATCAAAATATATATTGCACATTTATAAAAAATTTAAGATGAAAAATTAACTCGTATAACTATTATTAATTTTTAATATTGTTTATACATTTAATTTAAGAATTAAGTGATTAATAGCCACTTAAACAACTAAATAGACATTTAACTTCATCAAACAATCTCTATGTATAAAATTTATCATTTACTATGCTCCATGCAAGTATCATGAAATATATTTGTCCAAATGATATATATATATATATATATATATATATATATATATATATATATATAAAAGATTGAATAATTTTTTGTATATAAAAATAAATATAGCCGCCCATACTTTTTCTATGAATTGGAAAAGTAACAAATTTAAATCTCTAAAAGTTGATTTTTTTCTGGCTAAGATTTTTTCCACCAATCTACTTTTTTTTTCTTTATAATCTACTTTTTATTATAAAGATATTTTTTTTTACCAGTTATTATAAAGATATTAAATAGTACTAAAAATAGAAATCCATTCCTTTCTTTTAAATTGACTTACTATTATTTTTTAAAAAACAGTAATATCTTTGTTTTTAAATTATAACATATGTGATTGGAAAAGAATGTATTTATAACGTTTTTTTATTAATAAAATGCAAATTAATGGTTGTGCTGGGCATAGATTTTAAAAGTAACTTTTAGTGTTTATTTTTATATGTCAAAATTTTAAAGTTACATTTTATTGTTAAGTGAATTATCTGGTAAAAATGATTTTTAAACTTTTAATACACACTGTTCAATGTGAGAATCTAAATAATAGTAGTTTATTTCATATAATTTTATATTCAGCTGCTTCTTCTTTTCTATCCTAATATTAGAAAAATTAAATATTAAATCTGGTGTAAAATAGTCTCATCTTAAATTTCATTCCCAACATTTACTATCTCTCCTTGAGAATCCATCACATACGGGGGCATATTGGTAGAACAATCAAAATATATATTGCACATTCATAGAAACTTTAAGATGGAAAATAATAATAATAAACTTTTAGGGAGACTATAAGAATGGAGCTTGGTTAAAAATACCAATCAAGAAAACAGATAGACCTACATAGAGTAATCTTATTAATAAAGCTATTATTTATTCTATTTTCAAATTCTATCAACATTAAATCAATTAACAAACTTAATTATAAAACTAAACAATTTAAAACTTGAATATAATTTTTTTTTATTCTAACAAAACATGAAATCAACTTTTTGTAAAATTTATAATCCAACAATAAAATATAAACATCTACCAAAATAATTCGGTAATAAATTTTAAAAGTACTTGGCTCAAAGCATCCAATAGATAAACATGCAGTACATACATAGCCCGTGAAAATATACATAGGACTATTGAAATTTTGACTTAACCTTTTATATAGAATCCACATGTCGTGAAGAAATATATAGGGTGTAAAAATCCAAAAAAACAACTCCTGCATCAATAGACTTATAATCTCAAAATTGTATAATGATTGAATTATCGTGTTTCTCCAATTACAAATAATAGATCCATAAAAATTGGTAGCATTATCAAGTTGAACATTCGAACTAATAACGAGTTGTAAAACAAGACCAATAATTGAAAGAGAATTAGAGAGATAGAAGAACAAAAGAGAAGATATAGAGAAAAATAGATGATAAAATTATTGAAGTATATGTGTTTACAGAAACTTCTCTCTTTATAAGCACAATAACCAATTATATTGTAGAAGTATAATTCATAACTTGATAAAGAATAAGTCTAACTTGACTTGCAAAATATTCCAAATATTTGATGAACAAAACATCACTTATTTCATAATATTATATTAATTTCTTTATTAGAGGGCATCCAAAAATTAAGAATCCAATTCATTATAATTCAAGCCCAAACTCAAAATTAGTTCACTTTCAATACTAGCCCAATTGTTTAGTACAATACTCAGCCCATCTCTTGTTAGGTCTCCACAGTATGAATTTGATATGTGGGCATGTGGCAATCACTGTGCATTGACAAAAATACATCATTTCATGTCAAATTTGGATAAAAAAAAATAGATTCTCATTTAACTTTTTTAAACATAAGTGTAAATTCTAAGAAAAAAGACAAAACTAGATTTTTTAAATAAATTTAGACAAAAATAACCTATTAACAAATTTATACAAAAATAAATCCCTAAATATTTATTCCCCATTTAGCCTACTAAAAAATTAAAAAAAATAAATATATTAATATCAAACCCCTTAAAAAACATAAAAAGAGTCCCTCCCCCAATTGAACACCAAAAATATAAATCTAGCACCAAAAATCTGAAAAAAATTGAAAAAAAGGCAAAACAGAACAAAGAAACATCCATTTTAATAGCTAAAATCAAGCAAAAAAAAAACCAAACAACTAAAAAAAAAAAGTTAAAACATTTCAAACTATGTTGAGGACCAGAAATCCACAAAAAAGCCAACATCAACAAAAAAAAAAAGCCATTTTAGCAGAAAAATACAACAAAATTAGCAGTAAAATAACACCAAAAAATTATCAACACCTAATTAATTTCACCAGCAACAAAACAGATTAAAATAATTCAAAGTATGTTAAAAACTCATTCAATGTTTAATCAGAACTATTTTGCCTCAAAAACACAACAAAATAGTAGACATTTTAGCAGTAAAAATCAAGCAAAAAAACAGCCAAATAGCTTTAAAAAAAATTAAAACATGATCAAATTCAGCAACAACAAAATTGCAAGAAAAACACAAGTCAACGAAAAAGTTCATTCTTCAAGATGCCTAAAATTGAGCACAAAAAATCAATAGAAAATGCAAAAATTAGATTCCAACCGTTGAAATATCAAAAAAACATACCATAAATAACAAATACAATAGCTGCCAAACACAAGTACAAATAGGTGCAGTAAAAAACACACTACTAAAAAATTGTTCAATGCATGATTTTGTTTTAATGTTCAATAATTGTTTATTAGATGTTCAATATCTGCTACTAGAACAAAAAAAGATACAAGTATGAAATGAAAATATGTTGTATATAGGCTGAAGATAAAGGAACATTTTTATGACCTTTTATGTTTTCCCTTTGTTAAAGCTTTTAGTCTTTTGACTCCTTAGCTTGACTGTTTTTCTATTTTCCTTTTTTCTTGTTAAATTAAAAAATATATATATATCAGCCTACAAAAAAATCCTACGACAACCTAATCGAAGATCTGAAAGCACATCATCCAGTCAAAACAAGTTTACTTTATGTTCAAAACATGTTAAAAGTATGTTCAATTTATTTTCAAAACACACAAAATTTTCTAGTATTTTGAAGCCAAAAACACACAATCTTGTAACATAATATCACTAGATTCCTAGCATTCAAACATCATAAAACTTGTACTACTTGGCTTTAGTACTCAAATAATGCAGAACTCTATAAAATAATTGTTCAAAAAATGTTAAAAGTATGTTCAAAATATTTTCAAAATACAAAATTTTTCTAATATTTTGAAGCCAAAAACTAAACTTGCATATGTTATCCTGAGATCCTAGCCAACATCAAACAATTCATACCATAAAAACTACTGGTTCATTGACCAAATGATGTAAATCTTGTATATTTAAATATTAATGCTTAAGTCTAATAATGTATTACGTATAAAATAATTATTTAGAACATGTTTTAATTATAAGCAGAAATCACCAAACAAAAATCTCAAATACATTATTATGCAACAATAATAATAAGGACATGTAGTGAAAATTTACTTCAAAATGCACAACTCTAGTTCATTTTTTAGAGTTAATTTATGCTTAGATTGAATCCAAAATTAAAATGCTCAAAGATCAACAATATCAACTTGCTTTAAAAGTAAATCAGTATAGAAATGTCTTCATATAGTATTCTTAAAAATAAATCAGACATTGAAATCATATTCTTATATATTCTTCTTCTTTCAGTTTTACAAGCAAAGAATTAAATCAGCCTGCAAGACTTGAAAATGACCATAAAAAACTTGACTTGCAAAAATAACAAAAAAAAAATTTTAAACAATCGAATTTATTTGTCATACCAGGAGTGGGTAAAACAGATGCAATTTATCAGATCTATCAAATTTGGCAACTCGAAGAAAAAGAAAACAAATCATGAAGAAAAAGCTTACCAAAATAGATCGGAGCAGAAGCATAGCAGATTCCATTTTATAAATCCGTTATATACGCTCAAATCTATTTTCCTTTAGCCCATGCAAACCTGCGATTGAGCAGGTTTAGAGTGAATAACCCGCAACCTACATTTTTTCTCAAAACCACACAGATCTAGAAACTCAATACCCTTTAATCAGTGCACCAACTCTATCCTATTTAAATGCTATTTGAGTTAGCAAATATGCAATAAACAAAATTTAGAAACAGAAATTAAGAATTCGCGATATATCATCACAACGAATTTGAGGGTTTTCTTTTAAAGCAGATCAGGATTTTGCATTTGAATATGGGAAAATTGTTTGAACAAAAAAAAAATTAAGTAATTTTTTTTTAAAATAAAAAGACTACCTTATAGTATTATGTTATTATACAAATAATATAATTAACTCAAATAAATCTTCTTATAAATATAAATATAATAAATAATATATTTTATTTTTATCTTTGATTTGATAATTTATTATTAATATAATAAATCTATTACAAACTATTATTTATTATATAAAAAAATTTAGTCATTTGTAAAACCCCCGGTTGTTAGATGATTTGGAGATTTGGGATTAAAGGGTAATTTTGCACTCTTATTTGTTGATGGTATTTTGATACTTGTAGATACTCAGAATGACAAGAGAGTTGTTTTGAGTATATTATTTTGTTTTTAAAATTTAGGGGTATAATAATTATTTTAGGGTATTTTAGGTTCTAATAATAATAATAATAATAATAACTACTGTACATATGTTTTGTTTTAGTGGAAGGTTGATTTGTTTGAAAATTTAAAAAAAAAAAAAATATATATATATATATATATACTGGGGCTGGCGAAAGAAGAAGAAGAAGAAAGAAAAGAGAAAAAAAAGCTGTGTACTTTTGGTAGAAAAGAATGAGAGGGTTGTGAGATGGAGTTTACAAGCTGTATTCTTTGGGTATGGAACAAGTTTACAGCAACAACTAGTTTTTGAATCTTTGAAGCTTTCTTGAGGTTTTTATTCTTTTTCTTTTAAATCCTTATTGCTTAAATATTAGTTATTATTAGGATCATGTAAGAATGATTAGAGATTAGAGATGTATATTATTGATTTATTTGAATTGATTTTAGATTAATTGTTGTGTTCTAATAAAAAATTTGAAATTACAGATTTGACTATAAAATTTGAGGGGTTTTGGTTTTTGATTTGTGTTAGGATCAAATTAACCATTGTAAATAGTTAGGGATTGATTGTTTAGGGTTCTTGTGATTTCAATTTTGGTATTTTCTATTTAATTAAAGTTTTTACGGATTTAATCTTTTGTTAATAACTATTTTTGCTATAATTAGTGTTTGTGCTGTAAATTTCAAAATTTTTAATTAATTATAGAAAAATAAATTTAAATTGGAATTTTAAAATATTGTTCGGTTATAGGTCTATTTTCTGCTAAAAATATTTTTGAATCTTCTCAATGTGTTTTTGTTTTTGAAATTATTCATTTTCTCAACTGCTGTCAATTGAATATCTATATTGTAGCAACTGTTTGAAAAATTTAAATTGATAGACTTAAAAGTAATTAAAATTCTGAAATTTGGTGGCAATATTATATAGAGATTAAAATAGAGTATGATATATTTCTAGAATTTTTGGATGAACAAATTGTTTTATATAAATTTTCAAATTAGATGCATTTAGCTTAGCTCTTTAAACTGGGATAGAAAGTTTTGAAGCATGTTTGAGTAATCTATTTAGCTCCAAATGAATTGAAATTTTCCAGAATTAATACTTGAGTAGTTGAGTATGTTTTAGAATTTTTTTTGACAAAAATAGATTATTTTCTTTGAATTTTCAAATTAGGGTTTGTTTGATGAACCTTTGATTGATTAACTTGGAAATTGAAATATTGTTTCTTAAAAGTGTTTTCAAAGATAAATTTAATTATTTGAGCTTTGAAATAAATAATTTTATTTCTGAAATTTATATTTTTATAAAATTAAATCATTGGTTTTAAATGAGATTTAGTTAACTAGCTGGGTTGGTAGGTTATGAATGTTCGGGTTAAGATAAACTAGGTAAATATACTTTAAGAGGCAGCAGGTTCTTTCAAATAAATTTTGATATTAGTTTTGCATTTGAGCTTCTTGATTAATGATTTTGAAAATTATTTGATTTTATGTACTCATAACATTCATGAGCATGCATATCCGCATTATCTTGGGAATATCATTAATTCTTTATTTGTCATTAAGTGGTTATCTATCTTCTAATTCATTTGGAAATGAGTGTTTCTCATATTAGCTTTCGAAGTAAGTTCTATGGGTGTATTTGGTTATTTGTGGTGTGCAATGTGCTAACAAATTTATAGAATATATAATAAGCCGTTCTTATACATTATCCATTCTATTTCGCTACAAAATATTCTTTCTTATTCAAGCCCACATATGACTAGGAGACATGGAAATAGAGTGTGTGGTTAAATAGATATTTGTTAATTATCTGAATGTGATATTTCTTGTATTGTGTGATTGTGTGTTTTATGGGGATAGGGAATGCTAGGGCGAGGAGATTATTGAATTTGCTTATTGAGACATCATGCCTATTTATTGTTATTGTCATTGATTATTGAGGTTATTATAAGGGATTATTATTTATTGTTAATGACATTAATTATTGATTATTAAGGTGATATAAGGGATGGAGTATTTGACAATTGGTGGCCCCGACACACCATCATGTTTGAATTGTTTGTGATTGTTATAATTGTTTTTAATATTATTGTTTAGATTGTTTTCCCAACCATTCATTGACTTACTGAGCACCTATATATAACGCTCACACCCATGTAGATTATTTTGCAGGTTTCTGATATTCCTCTGTAGCGATGCTTAAATTCTTTCTCCTTGAGTTGAGCATTCATGTAGCACCCCTTAATCCGACCGTTTACGGTCGAACCAAGATGTGCCACATTACATATTACATGGTATACAGCTCATATTTTTACAATTGATTAAAATATAATTTGCATAATTTACAACATTGAATAAATGGAAATTCAATTCCAGCTTTCTTATTATTCCTTGATTTAACTTCACAGTATATGCCTTGCTAAACAATTCTGGTGAGCCTGATATTATTTAATTTTATTCATTCTTCTCACGTCTTTCAAAAACCTACAAGTTTAGGATGAACCAAAACTTGCTGAGCGATTTCGCTCAGTGGATACTTTTAACCATAAAATAACAATAATAATATTTTCATGCAATTAAAAATTTAAATGT
>CATIWJ010105569.1:0-13672 GCA_949640765.1 Croton laevigatus
ATGGAACTGTATTACCTTTAGGGGTATAAATGAGCCGAACAGTGGCATGCTCGAGCGTAAAAATAAAGCTCAAGCTCGGCTCGTTTATTTGGCGAGCATAAAATTATACTCGTGAGCGGCTCGTTTATGCTCGATAATAAATGAGCCGCTCGAGCTCGAATACTCGTTTATCAATTATTAAAAAAATAACATAGCAATATATCAAACATAAATTCAAATTACTCAAACATAAATCCATAATGTTCTTAAATTATAATTTAAAACAATACTAATAAAACAATATAACAAAATAAGAACAAGTTCAAATTGAACAACGACAATAAGCACAATAAAAAAAAGAACATCACGGTAGTTTAAATTCCACAGGGCTGGCAGGTAGGGATATTAAGAAAACTTTGTAAAGTTAGGTTAATCTTTTGGTTTATAGGTGGGTGCTCATGAATCGCTCGCGAGCGTGCTCATTTATAGCTAATTGAAACAAGCTCGCGAGCCGCTCAAACCGCTCGCGAGCCAAGCTCGTAACCGCTTGTTTATAAACGAGCTTGAAAATTGCACTCGCGCTCGTCTCGTTTATCTGACGATCGCGCTCGAGCGAGCATTTAACGAGCCGCTCTACTCATTTACACCCCTAATTACCTTATTTGAAAGGTAAGCGTTAGCATTAAGAAAAGGTAAATAATCAAGATTTCAATGCCCGCTAATTAGATATGCTTAGCCAATTACTATTCTGTTTGCTATATGTTTCAACATTGTAATTTCTGTAATATTGGCGCAAGTGGTGGTTTAATACTGTTTTTTGCCCTTTTAGATATACTAATTTATTATTATGCTACAAGTATCGTCGGTAACTAAATGTCGTGTCTAAATCGTATGGATTGGAAAAAGGTAAAATCCCAAAAATAAGCATCCTTTTTTTAGTGTTAGACATAAATATCTCCTTTCAATTTTCAGGACGAAAATAGCCACTTTCTGGACGAAAATAGTTCCCTGGCGTAAGGTATTGCTACTCTGATACCATTTCTTATCTTAGTAGTATTCTCCATTCTCTCGGTAAAGCAAGTCTTGGATTCCTGCTAAATTGATTTCTCACTTGCTGCTTGTATGTAATAATCAATTATCTTCCTATTTTCCCTAATTGTTGTCTCATATTTGGGGTTTTAATATCTGGTTTCTTCGATTTTTAATTTGTTCCAGAAATTCCTTTCTAGAGGGATAAATTCGCATGTTTGATCGGGAATGGGGAGAGAGAAGAAAGTGATAAGAAGAATAGACAATTTAATGAGCAGGCAAGTGATGTTATGGAAATGAAGGAATCGATCGTTGAAGAAGGCAAGGGAGCTTGCGATTATATGCGACACGGAAGTTGGATTTTTCATCAATTTGAATGAAATGGAAGGATGAACTCGCAGGTAAGTGTTAAAAAACTTTTAAACTGCCTTGAGATAATTGTAAAATTGAGATGTTTATGCAATTTCACTTGCAGAGATTGGATGCTATATCAGAAATATTCATTCGAATATTTTTGGCTTTTTTATTGGTTGAGAAATCGAGATGTTTATGCAATTTTATTAGCAGAGTGTGTTGTTATTGCTAAAATGATCTATTTTGGCTTTTTTAGCTGAAGAATTTGTATTAGCATTGATGCAAATGAAGTCCTATAGGATTTTCACTAGAAATCTCTAAAATCTATATTTGCTGGCTAATTTCTATCTAGAGAGGTGAGCTCTAAATGAATAAAAAATATGCATAGATAGGATAGCCAGCATTTAGAAACAACTATAAGTTTAGATTGGGCAAAGATCTCCATTGCCTGCAATTTAGTTTTCTATGTATTTGTTCAAATTAGGATATAACTGTATCTTATAATTCTTTGCAAAAATATCAGCAGCATAGCTAGTTTTAGAGAGACAATGAGGAGTAACATGCTATTGAGAGGTGGTGTAATTATATAATGTTTAAGCACTTGCAGTTTTTAAATTGATTGATAATAATTTAGTCAAAATATTATATCACCATAGGTTAGTTCTGGGTAAAAAATTTTAGTTTTGTTTGCAAATCTATCTGATTCGTGGTTGCAAATTTATTCAAGTTTCTCTCTGTCCGTTACTAATACATTATTTGAACAATATTTAAACAGTAGTTGAACATTTTTCAGTTTCTCTAACAGGAAGTCACTTGGAATTGGCTGAATATTCATTTTACCTTATTATCATTGGTTTTCTGCTGCACTATAGTTGTGGGAATGATTTATTAGTTAGGTATTATTATCGTTTTCTGGTTGAGTGGAGGCTGATTTATCTATTGATTCTTAAATACATTTCCAATTTAGAGGAAAGCAATATCATGTGAAACTTTAGATGTTACAAAAGGCAAAGCTGCACTTTTGCAGTAATATCTTTTCTTTACATTGATTTGAAAAGTAACCTTATCCATTGTTTCATTGTCTTAAATTGCATGAAGTAAACGAAAACTGCTAAAAAAGCACAAAATAATGACAATTTTGATATGAAATTAAGTATTGAATAAATACAAATAAAGAGTTCATTCTTTAATTCTTTTATAAATAGCATTTATTTTGTGGTTGGTTATATTTATGTTTTTGATTTCTTGAGATTTCCATGACAGGTTGATCATCTAGGAGAGGCTCGTGAGGGTGGCTTCACTAGCCCATCGTACGCAAGGACGGTCCTCAATTTTTTGAAAGTGATTTTTGGGAGGTACGGCTGTTACTGTGAATTACCTTCAGTGCATACATATAGACATTTGTCGTGTTTAGGCATTTCAAATCTGTGTTTATGAGAATGCAGGCTCTTATTATATTCAACTAGTTGTGAAAATTTTGACTCTTTTGCATATCAACTTTTTGAATATACGTTCAACATGTTTTGAAACAATTTGAATATTTTTTTTAATATACTTTAAACATGTTTTGAAATAATTTGAATATTTTTTTTAATATAATTTGAACATGTTTTTAAATAATCTGAATATTTTTTTACATATACTTTGCTTATATTTTGAATATTTTTTAAACATACTATAAACATGTTTCGAAATAATCTGAATATTTTTTTAATATACTTTGAACATATTTTGAAATAATTTGAATATTTTTTAAACATACTTTGAACAAAATAGTTTTGAATATACTTTAAATAAGTTATAAACATACTTTGATCTTTATGTTTATTGAATTAATTCTTTAAGTCTTGTTTGATTGTTGTGACTCTTTTTATTTTTTGGTGTTTTGCTTGAGATTTTCTAATTATGAATATCATTTGAATTAGTTCTGAATATACTTTAAACAAAATAGGTCTGAACATACTTTGAATAAGTTTTAAATATACTTTGAAAACAAAATAATTATGAACATACTTTGAATAAGTTCTTAATATACTTTGAACATACTTGAAATTTTAAGTTTATTGGATTAAGTCTTGTTTAGGTGCTAGGTTTTTTTATAAAAATTTTTTTGGTGTTTTGCTTGAGAATTTTTTTTTTAAAATTATGAACATCTTTTAAATAACTTTTGAATATAATTTGAACAAAATAGTTCTTAACATAAATTTTAAACATACTTTGAACAAAATAATTGCAAGCATATTTTGAACATTTGCTTAATATATTTTGAACAATTATTTTGCAAATTTTGTATGTGTTCTTTTAATTAGTTATATTTTTGTTGTCATTTTATTTTTTTAATATTTGTTTTTTTAGTTTTGGAAGGATCATCAAATTTATCGAATGTGATAATTTTATTTGAAGAATTTAGAGATTCAATTGTATTATTTAATAATTTTTTATTATAAGTAATATTTTTAAATTATTTGTAGTATAAAATATTCATTCTTTCATTAATATAATTTAATATATTTTTATTATAAATTATAATTTACTTTGTAGTATTTAATTTTTTTATAATATATTATATTAATTTTAGAAAGATTATAATATAAATTAAAAATTTTGAAAATTGTATTTAAAAAAAATTTAAAAATTACATTAATAAAATGACAAATTAATTTTTTTAATTGAAATGTGTTTTTTTAATTTAATTGTTGATTTTTTTAATTATTTAATATATTGTGTTAATTGAAATTAATTTATAATATATTTAGAATATGAAAAGTGTAATGCATTCTCTTTAGATGAGAGTGAATTTCTTTTTTAAGTTTAGTATGAGTTAGACGACTAGTTTTGTCCAAATTTGTTAATGATAGCTATTTGTGTTTAAATTTGTTAAAATTCTGGTTAGTTGTCTTTATTTTTTTGGTGGCCATTTTTGTTCAATGCTCCAAAAAAGTTTCAAAATGGCTATGAGTTTCAAAATGAATTGTTTGAATAGTGGGTTTCTTATGCAAAATTAGATGTTGATTTAACTGTTTGAATAAATAACTATTGTTAATAACTATTTATAAAAAAAATTAATATTGAAACTTAAAAACTAAATAATTAACTTTATAAAGTTACAAACTAACTTAAAAGTTATTATTTTAAAGAATGCTACCAAAAATAAAAACACTACATGCTACTTGAACTGACAGCACATCAAATTGTTTAATTGATAGAGTAGCAATTTTTACAATGTATTAAAAATTTTTAAAATGAATTAAATGCTAGCATTTTATGAAATATCACTTAAACCATTTATATTTTTCAGTAGAAATGCTAAAAGCTGGTTGATATGCAATTGCAAGCAAAACCATTTATTTGTTTCCTCTTTCCAGCCATAATATAAAATAATACGTGTCATTATGTCTGCTCTGCTTCTATTTCGTTTTATTTTTAATTGGCAGATCTGCATCTGAAGGGAAGTGTAGGTATAATTTTAGACATTTAGTAAGAAAAATTTGAGATTTTAGTGTAAAATGGTTAGCTTATGCTGAAAATGGAAAAGTACGTTTGGGTGGGCTATTTACAGTTAAAGCAAAGTGGGATTCGTTAGAGAGGTAAAAAGTGGATAGATTCCATTACCTACCAAACAGGTTGATAATCCTAAGTTAAAAAAAATGAACCCTAATTACCTAATCACCCACTTCAAAAAAACACATAAACTAACAATATAAAGTTGCAACCCACATGCATATGTTTTGGGATTTCCAAATCCAAACTATATGTATGATGACAACTGAAACATTGTTTTGTTATTCAGGTGTTGTTTTGATGACACCAACTATTCTACCAATTTCCTCCCTATTTCTTTTCTTTTCTTTGTTTTCTTACTAGCTGTTAGCTATTTTTACTGTTGTTTATGAAATGTAAAAATTTAAAGCCTAAGACATAAAAGAGCTGACTTTTCTGTCTTTTTTATTTATTTACTTTTTTTTTTACCAATACTAATGATATCAGCTTTTCACCAATATAAGAGAAAAATAATAATAATAAATTATTAACACTTCATAAACTCTTTACAAAATTTACTATAAAAAGAAATTTAAAGAATTGAAAAATATATTTAAAAGAAAAATGTAAACAAATGAAAATTGGGAGGAAGCATAGCATTTTAAACTTTTTTACCACTTACTGAACGCTGTCTAAATAGTAAACAGAATAATTGCCTAATGTACGAGCATGACAAAATCCTATCAGGATCTTACACAGACCATCCATGTCTTCAATGTTTTCATGTCTACTTTTCAGATAGCTAAGCTAATATATTGACAAAATGACTCAAAGTGATTACATGACCGTAAGTATGGTAAAAGGGGAGCATATTCCATCCTCAACTGACGCACACACTACTCTTTTGCATATGTTGTCAGTTTAAGGGAAAATTCTGATTAGGAAACCATAACTAACTTTTGAAATCCAGAGTCATTATTCAGTTATTATTTTTATTTTTCAAAAAAATGTCTCTGCTATAAAAATAAATCAGCGCTAATGAGTTTCAGGTCTCTGTTATATATATATAAAAAGGGCCAGAAAGAACATTTGGTCTTTGGCTGCTCAAACAAAGATCTAGTAGACTAGTCTAGATTGAATACAGTCCAAAGAATATGCAAGAAAATTGAAAGTTTAAACACTACACAGTTGCAGATTCAAATTGACCCTTATTTTCACATAGAAACTGAAAGCTTTCAATCAAATTCCAAAGCTTGAAGAAATATCTTTTAGATTTTTCACCCTTTACCTCAATAAAAGCAATATTAAAAATAAAAAAAGTCATTATAATTTACAATTAAGTTCACAAGAGGTCTAACTTCTTGTAGACCATTTTCACTGACCAACTAAAAAAACTACAAAATTTTATTGCAATGGGACATTTGTCTAAAATAGCTTGCAATAGGTACAGGCTGAATTTTAAAATGAGCAAATATAGCAAGAAATGCACAGGCTAAAGCTACATATGTTTTGAACCATGCAGATGAATTAAAGGTGAGATAAGAAAATATGGCAGTCAAGAAAATTACCACTGAAAAATTTGCCAGACATTTCAACGTGAAAAGTTCTCTTTCTGTTCCTTCATTAGGGAAATGGCCGTGGACTCTGAAGTCTGAGATCAACTTATCCTTGAACTGGAAGGTATCCATCAACCACGTAGCAGCCTCAGTATCTGAGGTTGGGATATCCTTCATCGGAATTCGTCGAATATGAATGTGAACTTCTGCAGGGTCCACACCGAACACATTGTCCAGAAATGTAGGGCACTGATTATGCTTGTATGCTATGGTCACATCATAAACTGCAGTTGTATTGTCTCGGTTATCATAAGTGTACAACAATATCAGGAATGAGAGCAATGCTAATGCAAGCAAATTTGTGCATCTTTTTCCAATATTATGAGAAAAATGCAGAAAGGGGTATTCTTACTATTAGGCAAAATATGTAATTTTGCTAATGCAACCATCAATATAATTATCAGTTAATAATTGCAAAATTTGTTTAAATTGAACACCAATAATTTTTAGCTTTAAGGACATTGTCTATTCAAATGCTATTGGAGACAATTCTTTCCACGCTTTTCACCAATGGATAGAAGAAAAGCAAATCTCGGCATAAGGCTTTGAGACAAAAAATATTACTATATATCAGCCTAAGAATTATATCATTCAAAAAATAAACTCCCTAAAATAAGCATGATGAAACAAATAATTAGTTTCAGTCTTTTCTCATTATTCAACTCATGATATAAGTTTAGTACAAATACTTGCTACAGGTTAGGAAACAATCCTGCTTTAGTCAATATAATTAGTTGAACAAGACGGCAGAGGAGTAATTGGCACAAGGTTTTTGAGCATGACAAGACTGCAAAGATATGCCAAGTTTCCAGATTCTAGTTGGACAGAAATATGTGGAAAATTATTTGGTGGTGAAATTTGGTATCACATTCTAATGATGCAAACACTATAGGAGTAAAATTAGTTGATATGAACCTGCGTCCAACGAACCCTGAAGAATTTCCAAGCAAAGACAAAATCCCCTTGTTTTCGGAAGCAGAACATTTGTCAAAACTGGAAGTCCAACTTCTGCTGCAAATTTCTGACTGCTTTGGCATTTCTGCTCTCTGTGAAAAGAAAAGCAAGCAAATGTAAACACGATGGACGAAAGATTGAATATAAGTTTTATAAAGAATTACAATTGTGAAAATATTTCCTAAGGTACTCAGAAACCACAGATTAGTCAATGTTGTACTTCTGTAGTTGCAAGTAAAAACAAGTCCAGGTTGGTCCAGGTTTCTGGATTTTGGTGGATTCAGAAAACGAAATCACGATATATGAACAACATGGAATATTAAGGAGGAAAAAGAGAATAGAAGCTGTACGTAAAATCGGTTCCTTCTGGGAAAAGAGCAAGCCACAATGGATCTGAAGGGTCGCTAAAAGTTGTAAGCGCATGACGCATGACAGGTTCGTCGACTTCCCACTTCCTATCAACTGAAATGAATTCCAAAATATGAAAACCCCAACCGAAGACAGGTAGTTTCATCAAGCTGCTTTTGAGGATATACTTAATGGAGCCTAGGCACCCTTTGCGCAAGGCAAGATCCCACAAATACATCCAATCAACCTCAGTTCTGTGATTGGCAATAATCAAAACCCGTTCTTTAAGGGGGACAGCATCTCCAGAAAAAACAACTTTTGTCCCATTTATCTTTTCAAACAAAAAGGGCCATAAAGCTAGCCAAAGAGAAAAGAGGAAGTAAGTTAATTTTCTCCTATAATGTATGCTGGCAAGCTGTATTGCAAATGCTAGAGGCCCAAAATATATTAGAAACATAAATGAAGTAGAAAAAAACACAATTAGACATATCAGTCCTCTTGTAAATCTAAGAGGAGTTAAAGGTCGGTGCTTTTCTGTATTAGTAGTTTTGTTTGGCTCTAAAACTTCCATCTCTTTCCAGTATCTGATATAAAGACCTTCCTTCTTCTTAAGGCCAGCTGCAATACAAACCCATCAGAGATTCAGAGTTACTTAAAAAACCCTCCCCTATCGTTTCACAGAAAGATGTGAGACCATAAACCAAAAAAGGAAATTATATAATTATGATGCCACTCATTACCAAACAACAAACTATGGCAATAAATCTGGTTCAAGAGTATAACCACCGTTATCACCAAACAACCAAATATATTATATATTTGTAAAAATCAGGTTCAATTGTATAACTCAAGTTACCAAGAATTCTGATAAGAAAATCTTCAGTTACTGTTACAGTTCAGACTTCTGATGACAAGACAAATGGAACTGTTTGCTCTAATGGGTAGGGGACGGGGAAAGATTTGATGTACTTGTTGAGACGGGAATAAAGGTCTATCAAGAAAGCAAAGAGAATCATACTCTTTCTTTCAGCAAGAAATGAATAAATAATCTGGCGCCCAAAGGGAAAAAGATCAATCCCTCAATAGCAATAAAAGCAAGAAAGATTATGCACTCCAAAACTATAATAAATACCTTCACAATAACACCACAATAGAATAATATAAGCACTCTGTATCTACCTTTATAAGCAAAAATTCGATAAAAAATAATCAAGATTATTTTCCATACTCAATCAGCTAATCACTGTAATTATAGAATTCCACAGAATTCTTATCTTAAACCTCAATAATCTAATCACCTAAATTAGATACTCAATTGAGTCACGTTACATAATTACCAGCGTCCGCAAGATTTCAAAATTTTAGCATTAAAACTTAATTACATGATTGAAGCTAATCCAGAAGTAAATTACTAATATTAATAAGAAAATATAAAGAAATCAAACAATTTATACAGAGCAAATAAAAAGACAGCGAGGCTGACCTGGTCTCCGGCGAGGAAGTCAAAACAAAAAAACGAGAACGAAAAGCAATTAAGAGGTGAAAACAGTGAGAATTGCGGTGTTCGGTTAATGGAAAAGGATGAAGAAGTTTCCATGACATTGTTGTTGCAAATAAAAAAAGGTGATGAAGCAGGGAATTTCGAATCTAGATTCGGAAAGAAAGATCTCCGTTCGGAGATAATAACAAAAGATCCAGCTCATCAACTTTCTGACATCTGATTGGCTCAAACTCGGAATTGATTTGTCAAACCAATCAAATGTAAAGATCGAAACGATGAGCCAACAAAATAATTAATTATCGAAACTGTTTAATTGGAGTTTTCAAATTAAGACTTGTAATTTATCTAAATAATCTATAGTTGTCCAATCACATTGATTTAAGGCTGATTAATTGGATTAGATATTCATTTAAAAAAATTAAAAATGGGTTTGAGTCAAGTTTTCTAAAAGGCCGTAGTGATTCTGTGCACTCAATCCCATCTTCCTCCATAGTCAACATAAATGATGTAAAATAGTATTTAATATCTTTGATTGCATTATACTTCATCTTTATGTTATTAATTACTTAATAATAACACTTTTAGAACTTTTTTATATAGACAAAAATTTAGTGTTTCTTTTAAGAAAAATTTTTATAATTCCTTCAAATTTTGGCTGATCTTTTATTGATCCCCCTAATTTACATAAATAATTTTAAGGTCTTTATATGTTGGTATTATTAGACCCTTAAGATCTTCATCCATGTTCTTGAATTTTCCAATCAATTTTTCTATTAATTTAGTTGAACCAAAATAAAAAATAAGTCAAGATGCAGAAAAAGAAGCGATTAAATATGAAAAAAAAAAACACAGAGAAGAGAAAAGAATTATGTTTGGAGAAAGAAAGACTTCGAAAACTAGCCAAAAATGAAAACAAAAACCACCGCTCACCAACTCCACACCTTCATATCCATTTTTATTTATGAAAAGAAAATAAAATATCGATTCACCACCTTTAAACTACTACCACCGCGCCTTTTGCTTTAAACGAACGACCTAAACACCATAAGCAAGTCAACTTGTGGGGCTCCTTCATCCACCAAATAGAAGTGTGCAGGGGTCGGTTTGGGTCTAATCCAGACCAACCCAACGAACCCGAACCTCAAAGATTTTCAAAATAGCAGCTCGGACTAACCACATCAAGCTTTCGGACCAATCTTGGATTATAGATGATGATATAGCCCCTTTAAGGACCAGGGTCAGATGGACCTTGTGGCTAGACCCCCATTGTCTGGGCCTAATGAAGGCCCAGAACCGATTTGAACCCAGTCCATTAGTCGGAGTCTGGAGGTCAGCACTTGATGACTGACCCCCAGACAGTCTGATCGGTACCTAAGGCTCAGGTCGGTACCGATCCCTCATTCGAGATCCCTTCCAGTCAGGCCTTTTCTAATCACATTCCTGGTGTAGACAAGCAGACACATGACCCATACTCTGACAGGGACAGACAAACAAGCAACCCGTACTTTGATAAGCATGGGCCTTTAAATATATATATATTACAGTCATCATTACGGATAGTGGATATTTACTGTTGTCATTACAGGGGTTTCACGTGTAAGATGCTTTTAAATGCCTTACTATAAGTACCCCAATAATCTATTATTCAGGAGGACTCTCTTTCCTTGATCATTCTTATTCTTTTCCATATACTGACTGATCCCTGACTGACTTAGGCATCGGAGTGTTTGCTAAGGCAGCACCCTTACCCTCTCCTTTTGTTTTCAGGATCACACCAACTAGACCTAACCATCAGCTCTTTCAAAGTGAACCACGGCTCATACAGTTTCCCTCATTGGACTTGGGAAATATCATTTGGTGCGGTGAGCGTGGATCACACCTTTGGCGATTCAGTCGTTTCTTTTTCTCTTCAAAAGCTATCTTGCGCACTGTTCGAAGATGGATGGTTTTGGTTTGAACCTAGGTTTGAATCTATTTCCGGAACAACCGGAAAGGAGTGTTAGTGAAGTTCCTGCGCCACCTAGTGGAGGTTCTTTTTACAGTCATCCTGCCCAAGGAGCAGGAGCTGCTCCAGCTTGGGCTAGGGCTGAGGCTGCTACCCAAGAGCCCGCAGCAGTACCAAAGGCCGGAATAAATGCTGGTCAGAATCCTCCTGATTTTAATAATCCGACAGCAATGCAAAATCTATATGGAGCCTACGTGGACCTCAATAGGCAGATGGCTGATCTAAGGGAACAGCTTCGTTAAGTGTCTCAGGCACAACCACCATCAGATGACAAGGCAATACATACGCCGGCTGTTACCCCACTTCGCGTGGCACCCCCGGCCCCTATCCCCTCTAGAAACATGAGTGTTAGTGAGGGGATCCAGGTGGTCACATTACGTGTTAACGCACGAAGCAAGGGGAAGAGCATCGTTCAGGTGGAAGATGGAGATGAGAACTCAGATAATGAGGCAAGTCAGCTTGTCCATGACAATGTTGAAGCTCAGGTGAAGAATATACTGAAGAACATGGGAATAAAAGCAAAAGGTCTTAACTTTGACCAAGTTACTGAATCTCCTTTGATCAGCAGCATTACCACTCGGGATTTCCCAGAAAAATTCAAAATTCCCAGTAGTCTAGATAATTATGATGGCACGTCATGTCCAAAGAGCCATATCAACAAGTTCCGAACAGCCATCAATGCACAAACGTACAAGGACTACGTCCTATGTAGACTCTTCCCCACCACCTTGAAGGGTATGGCTCAGGAATGGTATCAGGGTTTGAAGCCGAGTTCTATTAGCTCTTTTAAGCAGATGTCGGAGCTTTTCCTAGCTCGGTTTGTGACGAAGATACCACAGAAGAAGGTTTCTACTGAGCTGTTATTAGTCAAGCAGGGGTGCAATGAGAGTTTATGCAAGTTCATTGATAGGTTCAACCAGGAGGTGAACTTGGTGGAGGAATTGGACCTCAAGACAGCTCTTATTGCTTTAACACAGGGTACTCACAGCAGAGCTCTTCGGTCTCAGTTGATAGAAGACCAGCCCGCCACCCTTCAAGAAGTAATGTCTATAGCACAGACGAGGATCAGATTAGAGGAGGATCTGCGGAATTTGGAGGGCATGCATGAGCCTGAAGAACAGCCCAGAAAAGATGGTGAGAGTAACAGAGATGGGAATGATGGTAGCAATTCTGGAAAGAGATCGGGAGGCCCGGATAGACGAAGGTTGGGACGAGACCACAGTTCAAATTACACTCCCCTCTGAACCTCCAGGAGAGAGGTCTTGATGTGGATAAAAAAGAGAGGTGAGGAGATCAAGTGGCCTCCCAAAATGAGCAGTTCCACAAGGGCCAGGAGGGACAGTAGTAAATATTATGAGTTCCACCATGATAATGGCCATGATACAAAGGATTGTTGGCAGTTGAGGGAAGAGATAGAGCGGCAAATCTAAAAATGGATACTAGGGATTGACCACCACATTCGGTCGCCTCGAGAGGGCTCCCGAAATAATGATACTGATCGAAGAGACAGTAGAAGAGACGACCGAAGAGATGATAAGAGGGATGATAGAAGGGAGGTTAGGAGGGATGATCGCCCTAAACAAGGTGAGAGACAAATCGCCGGTGAAATCAATGTCATCCATGGAGGCGGTCACGATGGAGAAAGTTCTTCCAAAAGAAAAAGGGCAATCCGAAAGATGTACTCGATTGCACACAAAGATCTTCCCCAGCTCGACTCCCACCCCCCCACATGGTGCAATATATCGTTCACTCCGGAAGATGCAAAGCATGTGAAACATCCCCACAACGATGCTTTGGTAATTCAGGGGATCGTTCATAATTACCGAGTCAGGCGCATCCTCGTAGATGATGGTAGTTCAGTCAACCTACTGACCATGGAGGCATTTCACAAAATAAATTTGGATCCCCACCGGATAAGGCCGGTCAGTACACCCTTGGTGGGCATTGGAGATCAGACAGTCAGATTAGAAGGATCGATTCAAATCCAGGTAGAACTCGGTGATGATGACATCACCAGGGAAGTCAAAGTGGAATTCATGGTAGCAGACATCGCATTCGCTTACAACATTCTGTTGGGCCGACCTTACCTCTATCAGACCGGAGCTATCCCAAGCATCTACCATCTTTGTTTGAAAATACCGACAATGAAGGGAGTAGCCATAGCTCGCGGAAGTCAAGAATTGGCTAGACAAGCTTATTTCAATACTTTGAAAGGGGTATTTCAAGCTGTACATGTGGATATTCAGGAAGCCCCATTACATTCCCCCTTGGTTGAACCAAAAGGTGATACCGCGAGGATCCAGTTCAGTCAAGGAGATGTCACCATTGGTTCCGAGATGAGTCCAGTAGTCAAACAGCAGGTAGTTCAGACTCTCCGTGAGCAGGAGACAGCTTTTGCTTGGAAAA
>CATIWJ010105570.1:0-18989 GCA_949640765.1 Croton laevigatus
CCATAAGTATTGTTTAGTGAAGGAATTATTATATTTTAGAAGGAAATAATATGTGACAAATACTATGTTTATATAAAATATTTAACTAGGCAATTTTAATGGAGATTGGAAGAATTAGGTATTATTTTATTTGGAAAAAAAATATAGATATCAATATAAATAAACAAGACAAGAAGAATAATTTAGCAAGGAGCTATGAATAATTTGAATATGAAATTATATTAGGAATTTAGTGAAATACAAATGGTGGAATAATGATGAAAATAAATTAGTTAGATTTTATATAATATTTTAGTATTTAATTAAGAAATTATAATAGTATGGCAAATTAATTAAGAAGACAAATTAATTAGACCTATTATATTAGAAAAAAGGAAAGAAAAAATAAATAAATATTATGTATTTATAAATTAAAATTTTGACTAAAATAACCCTTTGTTGCCGTTTAAGTAGTTACTATAATAAACATTTGTGGCCGTTTATAATTATTTTTTAAGAGAGTGCAATCGTTTTAATAGTTTTTGAATACTATTTCCAAATCTTTCTTCCACTAGTTGTGATAGTTATGAAAATGTTCTTCGACTAGTTGGGATTCCTTCACGACTTGAACATTACTTCACAACCGGAGGAGACCTGAAACTCACGGACGAAACGAAAAGCAGAACAACATAATTCTGTGTTCTCATGCGCAATTTAGTTTTCCATTGGGGCAACTGGTGTACATTGGTTGGTAGTGCTTGTGAATTGTGATTCAAGCTTGATGAAACCATGAATGTGAAATTTATTGAACAGGTGAGAAGAGGTTGATTATTTTACTAATCTGACTTTGAAACTGAAATGGTTGGCCTGCTAAGCACCTGTAATTTGGAATATTTGACAAGGATTTAAAATCCATATTTGATTTTTCTTTGTCCAAGGGTTGGTTGATCCTGGTTTGTATTTTACCCGCGTTATTGTGTTCTTTTTTATTGCAATATCCCAGGGTATTGGGCTTTATCAATGATGTTGCGGCTACGGTCTTTGGTGATTTTGAATTGAGGGTGAGTTCAATTCTGAACACCTGATCTGAGTTTGATGCTTTTGTTTGTGTCTCTGTTGTCTTACTCTTAGTGCATAATGTTAGGATATTTAACTCTAGATCTGGTATTGCAAATCTTCTATAAGTTGCCTATCAAGTGTTTGATAAAATGCACCAGTGTATGCAAGTCATAGAACTCTATCATCAACTCTCCCAATTTCATTTCTACCCATATTACTGAAAGATCAAATACCACTGGTCATTATTCATCCTTCGCCTTTGCTTTTTCGGTAAAGAGCAATAATCAGTCCATTTAGACAATGCTGTCATAATCCTCTAGCCAACATTCTTGATGAAGTTGAGATATTAAAGCGTATGTACTCAAAACTTTAATTTAAAGATTTAATTTTTTTTTTTTGAGTTTTTCATCAACTAATTTGAATTTTTTTTTTTAGTGAATTGTTCATTTCCTTTGGAGGTCTTCTTTTGGATGTGAAGGGAAATCCTGATTATGTTACAGAGTTCCAACTTGATCGCAAGTATTATCTTTGTTTGAGGAAGTTGGATTGAAACCTTTTTTTTTTTTATGTTATTTTGAGCATCTTTGACTGTACTTTCCCGTTTGGAACAATTATTTTTTCGTATAAAAAAAAAAAATGTTTCTTTGTTGGTTTCTAAACAAGAGTCATCAGCGTTTGAATACATAATAGGAGTCTGAATAATAATAGTGTTTGGAATTACATATTTTTTATTTACAATTTGCATGCTTACCTTTTTTGGCTAGAAAAACTAGACATTTCAGAGGCAATATCTCCACATCAAATGAATATTTATCGACTCTTTAAGTTTTGGAACTCTTGTTGTATTATTGATGTTGTTATAATTATTTGTATCGTACATTCCATGATTATCAAATGGGGTTTTGCTGAAGTTTTACGTTGTTACTTACACAGTATAGGCAAATACTTGATCGGAAACACCAGCGGTATTCATCTTTAATTGCTCACAACAAATTATACTAAAATATATAGCAAGTAAATGATTCCATCAATCTAAAACTCTGGTCAATATTTTATCACATTAGTAGCATATACTATCAATATGACTTATCAAAAAAATTAAAACATCAAAAAATTCGGATTTTAAAGACCCAAAAACAGCACCAAAAATAAAAAAATAAATAACGGATCTTCAGTTCTATAAAACCACTGAGTAGAAAAATAGGCTTCTCCTCGACGGCTTCAAACAACTCCACAATTCTAGCAACGTAATCTGGACTGCCATCTTCGGCCTGTTAAACATAACTCGTAATAGTCAAATACATTACTACGAAAGTAAAAAGGAGAGTATATGAGACTTATTACAAAACAAATAACAATTTAGTACATGTTGCTGGTTTAATTTTCATGATACAGGGTATTATTTTGTATTAATGATGCAAATACAGCTTAACAAGATTCATTTGAAAACGACAAATTTGCAATTTTGCTCTGAACAACCAAAATGAAGGAACTAAATGAAGTTTATAAGGATTAAGGTTTCTGCTGATCATAATGATAAGGAACATGAAATGATATATTGATTCCCACCCAATTCTTAAGTGATACAGAGAAGTACATTGTCTACAAGTTAAGAAACTAAGCAAACACTTCAGCTAGAAAGATAGTCAACAAAGAGAAATTATAGTAGTATATAAATACACAATCGTGTGTACAATGAATTAGATGAAAAGTAAGAATTTGGAATAAGAGAGCTATAAAAGGAAGAATGCAGATAACAGAAGTGCAAATGAAAAGATAAAGGATAAGAAAAAGAAACCAGTGCCTGATAGCGTTGCGTTGCGGCCATTTTTTATGGGCTTCGGCTGCAGGAAAGGG
Organism: Croton laevigatus; assembly: GCA_949640765.1. Taxonomy (NCBI): domain Eukaryota; kingdom Viridiplantae; phylum Streptophyta; class Magnoliopsida; order Malpighiales; family Euphorbiaceae; genus Croton; species Croton laevigatus. The sequence continues at coordinate 2,896 of CATIWJ010105570.1, forward strand.
TTTTCCAACTAGTGACATATGACTTACTTTGTTCAAATAGATTTTATTTGTCAAACTTAGGTAATGGCACTCATTACCTAGATGAGGACCTATTAGAAGGCATAAACACTGATTGAGATGAAATTTGAGTCTGGAAATCACTGTTCAGAGGTTGAATTTCAGTGGACTTCCTTATGATGTCCCGAAAACATAACAAAATATAAAGAAAGAAAAGTCTAGTTTTCTAGCTAAAAGTGCAGAAAATCAATTAATTCAATTCTTTATCTTGCTAACCTTCAAAGTTCTTATGAATGTCTCTGTTTCAGTTACATCTGAAAATCGGAATCCAAACTTCTGGATCTGAATGAAATGAAAGAAAATACCGACACTTAGTAGCAGCAAGTTTTGAATAATACAAGCTATATGTCTCATTGCCCCCAACTTCAATTGAGAGACAAATGGATAATTTTCCAGAACTAGAAGATAAAACATATCTATCACCAATTTTGAATTTGTTCAGGCCCTGAAGGGATTTAGCTTCTCACCTCTCCAATGGAGTCTTTACAGCTCACAAAAACAACTCTGCTTCCTCTAGGTGGACATCCAGAGAGACATGCCACCTGTGGCCAAGCATAATCCAGCTTTGAAACATAAAGCTCCTCCTGCAGTGTATTGATTTGTCACATCTTCAACAAAAAACTTCTGTACATGAAATATACAAAATACAGAATGCAGTATTAAGAATTACAAAGACCAAGATATAGATTGTTTAGTGGAAACTAAAACTAATAATCTGCATCTGATATTTAGTTTAATAACAGTATAAAAAGGAAAGTTGGAAGGTAAAATCTATCTTCCATGGGGCATTATTAGTTGTTGTCATCTCTAGGAAAATCTCATATATGTAATCAAGAACATTTCAAGTAGAAATTGAGCATTAGTTGGATTGCAGGATTTAACCGTAGAAATCAAAGCTGTAGCAAATAATGAAAGGAGAAATGAAGCATGCATCACAATATGACCAATTATAAGAATACACAGTAGATCAACATAAACTGAAGTTATTGGTACTCAAAACATTCAAGTCGGAACAAAGAAAAATTTTAGTACTTCTATACGCTCAAAAGAAATCATTGCATATCAACGGATACTGAAGCTATTCACAACAATGATATCATTATTGATGATTAATATCTTGAACTGTACATATGCATGGGTTACATTGCATTAAGGCTAAATTAAAAACAAATAAATCTACATAGTTCTGAAATCTTAATCCTCATCGATTTGAAAATCACTAAGAAACAATAACAATTAGTTGTAGTTCAAATTGTTCTGTTCGTTACAGGAATATATGGAGTAATTAAAAAAATTGAAATTTAGGAAATTATTATGTATTATTATATATTACTAAATTTAAATTTTTCATAAACTAACCCCATTTTTTGGCCGTTTAATATATTAGTAGTGTTTTAATAGTTGGAGTCGATCGAAAACAAGTTGGCCACATTCAAAGAGACAATTATAGAAAAATGGCCATGCTACAACTTTAAGCAGCACATTATTCATAATAAACAAAAAAAGCACTTGATTGATCTCCCTATCTACACCCAGAAAAATCCCTAAAACAAATTCAAATTCCCTCACATGAACATTTCTTTTACCTCCAATTTCACATGAATGACGAATTACCAGTAAATGCACATCAATTAAGCAACAAAAATCATCATCTGGGGTGATTAGTCGTACCAGAACTTGAATTCGAAAAGCTGATGAACGAAGGGACGAAACTCATCTGATCCACGGGTAGGAAGCGTAGTACCATCTTGGATCTCAGGATCAATCTGAGGGGAGAGAAACCCAATCAAATTATTAAGCATGTAGATGCCTAAGCCCTAGGTGACGATGTAGTTACCTTGAATGATGTACACGCGTACGACGTAGATAAGAGCGATGAAGAGACATGTGATCCATCGGTGAAGGATATGAGGAACAGTCTTATCAAGAAAGTGCTGGTAATGCCGCCAAACGGCGAAGCTCCATCTGGAAATGACGTTGGCAAGGGAAGATGAAAAGGAAGATAGATCCTCGTCGGAGAGAGTTCCACTGAACTGATTGGATATTTTTGATCATTAGAATGAATTATAGATCCTCGCCGGAGAGAGTTCACTGGATTGATTGGATATTTTTTATCATTAGAATGAATTTTGGGCAAAAGTTTGGGAGATGGGTACAGAAGTAATTACATTATTCTATATTTAATTATTAAATAAATAATATTATTAAAAATATTAAAATACTCTTACTTATTGAGATGTCTTATACGTCTCAGACTTAGACAAATATATTTATTGTAAATAAATTACGGGACAAAATAAGGTAATTAAAAAAGAAAAACACTGCAATAATGCAAAAAATAAAGTTGATTCACGTTTCTTTACTTCATTTAATATATATATATATATACTTACAATTGTACAAGGTTTATCAAGTTTCCACTCAGTTGATTCTCGTCCAGTCTCCTGAGTAGGTCAACAATATTGACTTAAATTCTATACCTCAATTTTTTTTGGGAGGGTTGTCAAAATTAGCAAGGCTGTTAAGAACTAATTTTATTGAGCTGTTATAAGTTTAATATGATTCGATGAATTCAAGTTTTAAATTTTTGGGAGGGCATCAATTTAGAAATTTAGAAGATAATTATAATCCAATTTTCAAAATTTCTAAAACAATTTAAATGTCAATGTATTTTTTCATTGAAGAATCTTTTGATGAATCTTTTGTAAGTGTAAGCTACTCGTAGGATAAAATGAAGAAAATAGCTTTATAGAGGAAAGGGGAGATAAATATTCTATGTAAACTCTAAAACTTTTATGATATTTAATTTCTTCCAAAATTATTTTTGGATCAATTTAGAATATAAACTTATCAGTTTACCCCACCTTTTTGAAAAAAAAAAAAAGAAATAGATATTTACAAAAGCCTCCTTAAATTTTTTGCATATCCAACATTTTTTTCTCTATTTATTTTTTTTCAAACAAAAATATCTTTACATTTCAAATCAGTTAGACATTTATACCCTTCTGTCTATTTTTTTTTATTAAAATAATAGTAAAAGAATTAAAATGTAATTTTATGAACTATTTTGAAAAACTCAAAAAATAAAGAGACGTTTTGAAAATTTTCATCTTCAACCTAGAAACCCTACTCCGCTGACCACCAACCTAGAAAATTCTATTCACCAGATAGTTGATTGTTTCTGAGATCCCTGAAGAAGAATTCCAATTTCAGTGAAATTACGAAATGAAGCTTAAATGTATTTTAAAAAAAAAAATCATGCATTTGTTTCAAGACAATGATACTTCCATGAAAGGAAAAAAAAAAAAAGCATTTTTGTGTTTGAACAAAATTACCCATTTATGTTCCAACTAAAAATTTCTCAACTTTTCTCTCATCTTCTTGACAATGCATCCTTTACAAGTTCCACCTCGAAATGTTTAATTAAAGGGGGGAAATTTATTTATGTTGGTTCCATTTCTTTTGCTATACTCTCCTTTTGTCCTCACACGAGCAACGAATGAACCAATGAGTCAACAATTCTAGCCCAGAACATGCTTTGCAAAGTAGGGTGAATTTAACCAATCGAGGTGGATATCAAAATAGTAGAGGTCGTGGACGTGGCCGTAGTCGAGGAAGAGAAAATTATTTTGTCTCCAATAGAGACAATGTTAAAGAAAATAATTCTTCGGCTAGAGGCACAACTTCTGGACGCGACAAGTCCAAAATTCAGTGTCATAGATGTAATCGGTTCGGTCATTATGCATCTGAATGTCGAACCAAATTACAAGGTGAACGAGGAGAACAAGCAAATGCAGTAGAAGTGGAGGAAAATTTAGTTTTAACCTGTAAAGAAGGTGCGGACATAGAAACTGGTAATGTATGGTATCTTGATACAGGATGCAGCAACCATATGACCGGAAAGAGAGAGCTATTTTCGCATCTAAATGAATCGGTCCGAGGAGAAGTCAAATTTGGGAACAAATCAAAAGTTCATGTGATGGGTAAAGGTAACATCAATATTCAATCAAAAGATGGTACCAATGTTACAATTACAGATGTATTTTATGTGCCTAATCTTTTCTAGAATTTGTTAAGTATGGGACAACTTTCAGAAAAAGGGCACAAAATTCATATCGAAAATGGTATTTGTGAGATAAGGGGGAAAAACAATAAAATCATTACAAAGGTAAAATGACAAAGAATCGTATGTTTCCTTTGTCCCTTCAAACGATATCTTTGATGAACTTACAGGCAATGGTCAAAGATAGCAAATGGTTATGGCATCTTCGATTTGGTCATTTGAATTTCAATGGATTAAAGTTATTAGCGCAGAAACATATGGTGACTGGTCTACCTTTAATTGATGCACCCACTAGTACATGTGAAGGTTGTATTCTCGGAAAGCATCATCGAGACTCCTTCCCAGTAGGAAAAACAAGACGTGCCAAGCAACCATTAGAGTTAGTACATATAGACATTTGTGGACCTGTCGAAGTAGAATCAATCGGGCATAAAAGGTATTTTCTACTTTTTGTGGATGATTTCTCCAGGAAAATTTGGATATATTTTTTGAAAGAAAAATCTGAAGCTTTTATAAAGTTTAAAGAATTTAAGGTGTTTGTTGAGAAACAAAGTGGTCTTTTCTTGAAGACTCTGAGATCAGATAGAGGAGGAGAATTCACATCAAATGAATTCAATGACTATTGTAAGAAAGAAGGAATCCAGCGGCAACTAACAGCCAGCTATACACCTCAGCAGAATGGTATAGCAGAAAGAAAAAATAGAACAATATTTAAGATGGCCAGAAGCATGTTAAAAGCTAAACACTTGCCAAAGCCTTTCTGGACGGAGGCTGTTGCTTGTGCTGTTTATTTATTGAACAGGTGTCCAACTAAAAGTGTTCGTGGAATGATCCCAGAAAAAGCATGGAGTGGCCATAAACCGGATGTGTCTCACTTACGAGTATTTGGGTGTATTGCTTATACTCATATACCGGATGAAAGGAGGAAGAAACTAGATGATAAAAGTAAAAAATGTATATTTATTGGCTATAGTGATGTGACAAAATGTTATAAGTTATATAACCCAGACACATCAGAGGTGATCATTAGCCGAGATGTTCTGTTTGTTGAAGATGAAGCATGGCAATGGAATCAAAATAATGACACAGCAACAAATGTCATTATTAATGAAGTATCAACAACTGAGTCATTTTCAAGTAGCCAGCTACCAAGAAGCAATCCAACATCACAAGTTGAGACTTCTGCCATAACAGCAGATCCAAGGTCTTCAAGACGCTCTTAAAGAACTCGTGTTATGCCAGCACGATTACAAGATTATGTGGTGACTAGAGATGATGATAATGACGAGATGACAGATGAATCTCTTGTAAATTTTTGTTTATTCGCAGATTGTGATCCAGTTTCATTTAAAGATGCTGCAGTAGATGAAAAATGGATCCAAGCCATGAATGAGGAGATTCGTTCAATTGAAAAGAATGAAACATGGGAGCTAACTTCTTTGCCATCAGGAAAGAAGCCAATTGGAGTCAAATGGGTGTACAAGATAAAGTACAGATCCGATGGACAAGTCGATCGTTACAAGGCGAGATTGGTGGTCAAGGGCTATAAGCAAAAGCCAGGAATTGACTACTTTGAGGTATTTGCTCCAGTATCAAGAATGGATACTATTCGAATGATCTTATCACTTGCAGCACAAAATAAATGGAAGATACATCAGATGGATGTAAAGTCAGCATTTCTAAATGGTGTCCTACAAGAAGAAGTTTATGTTGAACAGCCACCCGGTTTCATAAAGAAAGGAAATGAGGACAAAGTCTTTCGCCTCAAGAAAGCTTTATATGGTTTAAAACAAGCACCTCGTGCTTGGTATTCCCGAATTGATACATACTTTCTACAAAATGGATTTCAAAAATGTCCTCATGAGCATACATTATATATCAAGTCAAAATCCAATGGTGACCTATTAATATTATGCTTATATGTCGATGACTTGATATTCACAGGAAATAGTGAAGCAATGTTTGCTGAATTCAAGGAGACCATGACTCAACAATTTGAAATGACTGATATGGGATTAATGTCTTATTTTTTAGGAATTGAAGTAAAGCAGACGGATAATGGCATATTTGTTTCGCAAAAGAAATATATCACTGATATTTTAACTACTTATTTTTATATTCTTATTGTAATTATATAATAAAATCAAAGTCAGACTATTTCCTCACCTATATACATATATATAAACAAATGTGGGTGTAGGAATCGAAATTTGCAAATTCCAAACACTTAAAAGAATAAAATAATAATAATAATATAGGAAGAGAAGACAATAAATATGTTTAAGAATATTTCTTAAACTTTTCAATTTCACTTTTTCTGTATATAACAATTGAATTACAAATCCTTTACATAATTTTTCTAAAACCTAAAAATAACAAAATCTAAATATAAAAATAAATTAAAATCACTCGTTTTTTATATTTTAAAAAAAAAACTGTTTTTCTAAAATAAGCTTTTTTGTTGTTTTATTTTTTTTTCAAGTTTGTTATTCAATACGCCCCCTCAAACTTAAATCTTTAATTCATAATTGGTGATTCCAAGCATAATCCTAAACTTTTCGAATAGATTAGCTTTCAAAGGTTTTGTTATAATATCTGCAACCTGCTCTTCTGACTTGCAAAACTGAAGCTCAATTTCTCCATCTTTGACGAGCTCTCTAACGTAGTGAAATCGAAGATCAATATGTTTGCTTCTTCCATGAAATACAGGATTTTTTGCTAATGCGATTGCAGACTTATTGTCACAGTGAATTGTTGTTGGACTTATCTGATCATGCTTTAGGTTCTTTAATATATTGCGTAGCCAAACTGCTTGACATGCTGCTGATGTTGCTGCAATATACTCTGCTTCTGCTATTGACAACGCTACTACTTGTTGTTTTTTAGAAGACCATGAAATGATTCCATGTCCTAAGTAAAAGACATATCCCGATGTGCTTTTACGAGTTTCAATATCACATGTCTAATCACTGTTTGTGTATCCGACCAAATTAAAAGCATCGGAATAACTATAGAAAATCCCATGACTTCTCGTACCATTGAGATAACGCAAGATTCTCTTTGCTGCTTGTAAGTATGACTGGTATGATTTCTCCATAAAACAGCTAATTAACCCAACTCCATAAATAATGTCAGGTCTAGTGGATGTCAAATAACGTAGACTACCAACTATACTCTTGAAATAAGTCGGATTCACCAGTTCTCCACTACATTCTTTCTTCATTTCCACACGTTCTGCAACTGGAGTTCGGATTGGAGTAGTTGCATTCATCTGAAATTTTAATAGTTGATTTTGTTATATATACTGGTTGACTGAAGAGTTGAAAGTGAAGTTATTTTTTTTTATAAGCTAAGTTTAGGGCTCAAAAATTGTTGAAACAGGGGTAAATACACCGAATCAGGAGTATGATAGTTTAAAAATGCACAACTTAGGCACATGTACTCGATGATTAGTGTCAATAATCGGCGGTTATCATTGGTAGCCAACAGTTACCAATGCAAGTTAGCCAGTTTTCTCGGCTGGGCTTCTATTCTGGCCCAGTTCGGTTTGGTTCATTTGTATCGGCCCGTTTTCATTCTGGTTTTCTCTATTTTTATTTGTTTCTTTAATTTCTTGAGTTGGTTTGTTTGCTCTGGTGCCAATTCTGAAGATTTGTACTGTTACTGGCTGATTTTGACAAGGGTAAAAAATTTTGGCTTTCACATAAGTTTTGAGAGTAAGTAAGAGAACAAAATAAATAATTCAGAATATTTGAATATCAAATTGCATAATAAATTGGTTAAAATGTAATTAGAAAACAAAAATAAAAAGGCATGAAAAAAAGGTTAATAGAAAATCATAAATCTACTCCTAAGTTAGAGAAAAAGCCTATGAAAAATGATGCCTTCTGTTTTAACTACTTCTCCCATTTTTATCACATAATTAAAAATCTGTCAACACCTAATTTTTCAAAACTCATAAAAAGTAAATTGTAGAGAAATAAATTGTTAAAGGATAAGTGAGGATCATTTCTCATCAGATTAAACATCAGAATTTGTATCCATTAGCTTTGTTGTTCTATCAGTGCTTCTAGGCTCACAAGGCTGGATAGTTTTGCCTTTCTTTATACTTTTAAGTGTTCTCATTGGAATCATGGCATCAACTACTCGCTTTGTGCCAGAAGGGGTTTATGCCCAATGCTTTTCATGCGATGGACAATAATGCTGGCATCTCCTGGATTCAATGGCATATGGACATGCATATGAACAATGTTAAGTGCTATAAGAGTGGGTTCCTTAGTTGTCTTCTCTGATCTAGCGATTATGTTGATGTGGAATTTTGTAGCTTCGAAAAGATCACTTAGATCTGCTTGATTTATTGATTCCTCCATTACACAACGTAACTTCTATTTAGAACATCTATTCATGTACTTCTACTTGAGGGCTAGGAGGTTGGCAATCTCTAACGATTCCTTGACATTCTTCAGCACCACTTCTATTCTTGCACAAACTTGCATAGCATATTCAAGTTTAGAGTTAGAAAGAGTAGACCTATTAGAATATTCTTCATTCTCTTTTTCTAGTGCATAGATTCTTACTCCTACAATTCTAATATGATCTAAATCATCCCTATAAAGATTATCTTCCATATTCATTGTTTTTCTCTATTGGATCATCACTCCCTATAGATGAATCCTGAATGTTGGACTGGACATTTGGCATCACTGGATGAGGAAAATTTAATGTTCTTATTCTTACTTCTGTTTCATTTTGGGTTTTTTTTAGATGCTTTTTTGTGGTATCTTCTAGGTTTTTAGAGCTTCGTTTTGTGGATTCTCTGATGTAGAAGCGGACCCAGGATTCTAATCTAGGGGGGCGATAAAATCAAATACTCTAAAAAGCATATAATAAAATAAAAAAAAATTCGCCATTATATAAAAAATACACTCAAAAAATTATTTAACATTAAATAATTCCACATAATAAATTCATATTAAATAAAATCTACTACAATCAAATCAAAACTTAAAAATAAAGAAAGAAAGAAAACACACTTGAAACTTGGTGGTGTTTGATGATGATGATCAATTAGGGATGCAAGGAAAGACTAACAAGAGAGGTTTCAACAAGAAAAAAGTTGAAAGCTGCAAGGAACATGCAAAACAAATGGGAAATCAGTTAAATATAACAACAAAGGGTTTTACTAATTTTAATATTTGGTGGGGTCCATTTATATAGGAACTTGAGGACTTTTTAATTTTTTGGTGGGGCCTGTGCCCACCAGGCCCCTTAGTCAGTCAATCACAGCTTTGATGTGTCTTTTTCTAAGACATGTCTACTTCTTCTATTTCCATCTTCGTTGTGGATTTTGAACTCTCTTTCTGACTCTTGCTTCTCCTTTGGTAAGTCATAATACTTAAAAAGTCTTTTCACATGGGTTTGGTTTACCTCCAAAGTTTGCTATTCTATTTTTTCTTCTTCTTCTTCTTCCTCTTTTATCTTGTCTTTCTTATTGCTACCCTTGCTTTCTCCATATTGCTCTTTTGAGCTTTCTTCGTCTTCATATGGCATTTATGAATTCTTTTATCCATTAGAGCTAACTTTGCTTTTTCCTTTTGACAGAACTGCAAACGAGAGTGTTTGTAAGTTTTTTATGGAGAGAGGAGAATATAGAGATTTGAACATGAACGTTTTAACACATGAAAATGTTAAATGCGTATGTTAAAAGTCTTGTGATGAAATTAACATGAACTAATTTACCTTTTTCACCTTATTTTAGTAGAATTATTAAAAGTGGATGTAAGAGAAAGATTAATTGGAGGAGGAAATTCTAGCTAGTGAAATCGATAGAAATAGAGGAGAGTTGGCAAGTTGACCACAATCTTTTACATTTGGTTCGACCATGTCCGATTCAACCACAAGCTTGGGTAATCCAAAAGTTTATTTTTTCAAGTATGCCATTAGTTAAAAACTGAATGCAATAATTAATGAAGAGTATGCAAATTAAGGGTATTTTTGATGAATAATTATATAATATAATAGTAACAGCACGTCATCCGCTGACATGCCGTAACGAATCAATAAAATTAATTCACTTGGCATTAATTTCAATTACTTATGGATAATTAATTAATATTGTATTTATTAATTATCCATAAGTAATTGAAATTAATGTCAAGTGAATTAATTTTATTGGTTCGTTACGGCACGTCAATTATTCATTTTTTTATACAGAATCGCATTTGGTAAAATTGAGGGTGAAATTATGGTATTGCCTCTAAACGACAAACGCGAATTTCAAAACCCAGAAGAAAACGTTGAAAGTTCGGTGTCTTCCACCAAACGGCCAAACATTTCGCGCGGCCTGGATCGTATCGTTTGTGCCCAATCCTCCACGAAAAAAAATTTCGAGCAGCACAACAAAACTCCAATTTTGACACCCAAACGCACTAAAAAATTTATAGATCTGCCATAATTTTGTAGAGCTTATCGGATCTATCACCATGTGGCGTTCTCTTTGGCGATCCATTGATCGCTTCTCTCTGCAACACTTCAAGTAAGCTATATTCAATTCATCTTTTTAGAATAATTCTATAAGCTCCATTTTCTCGATTTTTTCTGTTTATGGAAATCGAATGTGAATTGTATATTGCGTCAATTACAAAAATTTTTTATTTGCTTCAAATTTTGGATTAAAATCAATTTTTAGATTCCTTTGTTTTATAGAGTAATAGAAATTCATCAATTTTTGATTTGTTCTTTAATGTTACAGTAATCAGTTTTTATTAAACTTAATTCCTCTTTCAAATAAATCATTCAAAGAATGCAGTTGGTTCTTCCTCTTTTTTTAGTTCGGTCTGCTGTATGCTCTGATTTAGTTGAATTCTGAATACAGTGTACAATGTGGTCATTATGTTTTGGTTGTGTTTTGTTTCCTTGACGGAACAATGACAGGCTTTAGATATTTCATTCATACTTTGAGTATTTCGCAACTTTTTTTTAGATGTGTAAGTTGAATTCTCAAGGCCAGGTGGTGTATCAAGTGACCTTGGTTGGGCCCTTAAGTGGTTGCATTACTATCTCTGCACAAATGCTGTTATGTCATAAAATGGCACATAATTACTGCTATCCAGCATTCGTTCGATGAAATCTTCATGCCAACTGAATTTCTTTGGTTTTTCATATTTTGGTAATTAGTGCTAATTTGAGTTTTGCAGTCAGGAAGGTGAGGAAAAGGAGGGAGGGTAGGAGGAAAAGAAAGCTGAAACTAACAATGACATTTTCTTTGTTGTAAAAAAATTTTTAAGGATATCATCATAGCACTTCTCTAGCTGTGCTATTCTTTGTCATCTGCATTATATTATTGAAAATCATATTGACCTTTTTGTGGACCTAGGTATCTGATTAATGAATTGCGGGAAATTCATCTTGTGGATAAACATAACAGGGTAACTTAAGTTAGCTCTTTTCAATTCATATATAACTTATTGATGTAGTATGTGATTCTTTTTTTATTAATAATTATCAATTTCTCTTCTTTCCACTTCAGGAATTAGTAGTAGATCTTCTACAGTCTGTTGTAGAGATAGTTACATATGGTGATCAACAAGATCCTCTTATTTTTGAGTATGAAATTCTCATGGAGTATTTGTTTTCTAGTGAATTGTTTTTTAATGTGATACATATTATTGAAATGGCTACCTACACTTCCACAGGTGCTTTATGGAATACCAAGTTTTGGCTGAGTTTGTTCGCATGCTAAAGATCAGCAGAAATTCAAGAATAGAGGCACCATTACTTCAGTATCTTAGTATAATGATCCAAAACATGGATAGTGAACAAGCAATTTGTAAGCCCCAAAGCATCAATTACTAAAGATTATATGAAATGTAACTCGTGCTAAATAATTACGTGCTGGTTGTTCTTTGATCAAGTTGTTTAACGAATCTGATTATTCTTAACCCAGATTACTGTTTGAGCAATGACCACATCAACAGCATCATAACACATGAATTCAAATTTGATGAGGGAGAACTGGTTCCATACTACATATCATTTTTAAGGTTGTGCTATTGCTTCTCAGAAACTGCAACTTCGCTGAAATTGATCTGCTAATTGCATTCTCATTCTTGTTGCTTCTTTTTTATTAAGTTAATTAATTGAAATGGTAGTACAAGTTTCCTGATTAGAATTAATGCTCTTATTTTTTTGCTCTTAAATCAGAGCAGTGAGCAACAAAATAAACCGAGACACACTTTGTCTTCTTGTAAAGGTTCAGGGGGTAAGTTGAACCCATGCACTAATATTGTCTCTCAGTTCTTGATTTATCCCATGCATTTTACGTTACATTGTATATAATGAGGTAATCTCAGTACATCACGTGTTTTATGATAACTAAGACAGCAATATTCTAGAGGTTGAGGTCTTTGATAATTGCTTTATAAACAAGCTTATGCTAGTGCTAATGAAGTTGGATTAGATAATTTGATTGAATTATATTGCTACTGCAAAATTAGTAGTTTATACTCGTTTTCCTGCTGTAATTATATGACACAGTTATTTATAACTTTGTATGCTAATTAGTTTATAGGTCTCTCAATCTTGAAATAATTTTAAATTAGACTGTTGCCACATGTTTGTGTTTGTTTTTATTAGCTAATTGAGAATACATGGAGTTCAAGTCCAAGGTTTGGATCTAGGCAACAGGTGAAGAAGCCTGTAGGAAAAATACATACTTGATTTAGAAGATTAAGGCTTCCGGTCTTTTATGTGTGTTCTATGCGTCATTTTTTTCTCCTCTGATTGCAGGATGTTGTGGTGTCTTTTCCCCTGTATACTGAGGCTGTTAAATTCACTAAACATGGGGAAAAGATGATTCAGACAGCTGTACGTGCATTAACTCTGAACATTTACAATGGTATTTTATTGTTCTATGGAATATCGTCTGCATAAAAGAAAAGGACCATTTATGGCTTGTAATGTTATTGTTTTTGGTGTTGCAGTAAGTGACAATATGGTTTGTCAGTTTATTTCAACTCCTCCAGCTTCGGAGTACTTCTCAGACTTGGTTAATAGCTTGAAAGAACAATGCTGTCATCTCGATAGCCTCATCCTTGCTACAGAGTATTTTTCTTTCACTATCACACAAAGGATTATGTTTATAAATAGTACTAAACTAGTGGTAGTTGAACCTAATGTATAAGAAAAAGCTGTTTGACTTTGGTGCAGGAGTATGTGTGCTAATCAAAGAAGAAAGGAACTACTCCTCCGAACTGATAAAGTTGTTGATGATCTATATTACATTAAAGATATACTTTGTGTTTGTGAATCTAGTTTGAGTGAAGTAGTAACCCAGAACCTTCTAAACTTGTTCGTAGTACCTACACTGCTTCCACTACTGAGGCAGAATGATGTGAGATTTTCTTCCTCTTGATGCAACATTTCTTTTTTCTGAATTTAATCAGACTCTTTTCTTGGGAACTTTACAATAGATTTATACATTCTGCTGCATTTTCATCTTATGAAATCAGGGTTGGCATTTTGTTTGCAAGCATATTAATATTTGGTTTTTACTCTGAAATTTTGACCAATTGAGTATGTTATTTATATGATCTTATTGACGTCCTTACATCTTCTTTCCCCACCAACTGGGGTTACCCATAAAGAAATTAGGAAACTGAGTCACCACAGTGGATATAGAAATATATCAATTTTACCACGCTAGTAACATTTTTTTTTTCCCGAAAATTTTAGCATTCATGAAGTGAATTTTACATTTTTCTTATGTTTCAGGTTTCAAATCTGTCACCCATTGCTTCCCTGTATATAGTTGCTCTTCTTCTTCAAGTTGTTGGTGGAAAAAATGTTGTCAACTCTGTGGCTGAAATTGTTCTATACCATTTTATGTCTAGCCTTAGAGATTCTTGTGATGGCATTTCAGAGAATTCTTTTTCCAAACATTTGAATAATGTGGAAAAATTGTTGTGTTCTGGTTCTGAGCCAGAGGGAGCTGAAAACATTGATGGGAATCTCTTTAGCGAGCACAAATTGTGGAATTCTGATTCTGGAAACTGCTGGGTGGATGATAATGCATGTCCAGAAAGGTTTGTAGTTTTTGTATGTAGTCGAAGTTCTTGTTTAATGGTGTAAATGCAAGTACATGTTGAAGTAAGTGTCATTCTCTACTAGTAGGGTTAAGTGCAGTTGCAATTATCCTTGTCTTGCTGCCATTGCTTAGGAATGGGATCTTGGATCCTGGGATAAATTGCTCACAGCCTCAAAAGTTCTTATGGTCACAAATAGCTGAATATTAGGTGCTTATAGATGGATCAGCATATCATAGATGGTTTTGGATCCATTTTTGTGACATCTGTTCTATAATCTACGGATTCAGCAATTGTGTATCACCATTGAAAGTGGGAAACTGAATTAGTAATTTTGATGGTGGGGGAAATCAGGAATGTCTGAGTGCTAGTCAACATGCCGACACTTGAAAGCCTATACCATATAGAATAAGTGTGGCGACTTTGATGTGTAAGTGATAGAGTTAGGAACCCAAACAAATAGAATTAAGGAATAAAGAGCGATGGAGAGACAAGATTAGGTAGAAATAGAAATTTATACTACTGTAATACTGAGATTACAATTAGGTACTAGAGCTATCTTAATCTATAGAACTAAGAACAAGGAAAATTAACTAACAAGAACAAGTTAAGATAGAATAGCTGAAGAAGATCAACCCCCAGGACCCAGTCCCGTAGAAGAAACTACTACTCCAACAGATGTAAAAATCTGCCCAAAAATATACTATCTAAAAGCTGCCTCTAAAACCCTACTACTCTCCCTTATATAATATGATGCCTTCTCTATATAAACCCTAAATCTTAATAGGTATTGAGCTGGGCTACTAAAGTGTATTGGGCTAGCTATCTCCCTATTAGTACTACCCCTCAAGAATAGTCTTGTCCTCAAGGCCGGTTATTGGAAACTGTCGCATGAAGTTAACAACATCAACCCAGATAGCTTCTTTAACAACTTGAAAGAGGGAACAAACTAAAGTATATCAAACAAAAGGTGTCTTCTCCGATTTTTTCTAGCTGAAGGCTGCCTCTGGAATCCTTTATGCCACTTATAGGACATATATGAAAGAAACGTCCACAGAAGTCCAATGATCCTATGCTATAGCCAATGCCCAAATTGATAAAACTTCTATCTTGAAACCATTATGGCAAGAAGTACAAAATCCTCCAGTTCACAAGAGATTTGCTAACCCTAATGTATTGATATAGATGTGATAACCAACAATTTAGGTATCATAAACACAAATGCTACCGTAAGGCAGTGAATCCCTAGAGTATTAGTTTTAGTAGACCATCGGATACTAACATTCTTTTGAGTCCAAATTCGCCCATAGAGTCTAAATAAAACAATCCTCCATGTAGTAACTAGGCATTTTGGCACCAATAGAACCTAAAAGTGTAAGGTCTCTTTAGAGATTTGGTTATATTGCATATCAGTGCCAGGCCAAGATTGCAAATAATGCAAACCACCAAATGAGGAAAACCTAGACAAAAGCTGAATTGCTTTGTCTTTCACTGCTTGCCATCTCTTTACTCCCCAGATAACAAAAAAAATACAACCTGCTGTTCTGTGTCCTCACTAATTGAATCTTCAGATTTGTTGTTAGATTTTATGGCCATATTGCAAAAAATGGACCAAATAAGAAGGCAACTCATAGATTGTAGTTGACGTGAAGGGATGAAATTTTGATAAGATGGCACTACAGGTGGTCGAATTTGAAGGAGCATTAATTTGTTTGGTGGTGCAGGAGGCGGTCGATGACAATGCATAATCTACTGTGGCTGAGGTGAGTGGGTGCTGGGTTTTTATGGGTTCTTTGAGGGCTAGAGAAGATGTAGGAGAAGATTGGGCCTGGTAAAAATCAAAAGTATGGGAGATTGGGCCAAACTTGAATTGTTGGGTGTACTTACTAGGG
>CATIWJ010105574.1:0-11105 GCA_949640765.1 Croton laevigatus
ATCATGTGCAAGCAGCAGAAAGCAAGCTGAAGTTAACAGATCCATACATACATCAATAACAGTCATTAACTTTTCAGTGTAGGGTGCAAATTTGTTGCCACCATAACCACTAAACAGAAAACAAGTCACTAGTGCAGTGGCCTGTGCTTTTCCAATGTAAAGATATCATAAAAGTAGAGGTAGCATATATATATATATATATATATATATATGACAACAACAGATTTATACGTCAAAACAAGAGCATCGATATTAAAGTACGTGGCGATGTTGTCACCTGTTTCTCCAGATTCAAGGATCTATGGGAGAGATTGGTGTCCGTCCAGCCTATATACCTTAATATCATTCACATACAGTTGCTTTAAAAATACATGTAACACTTAAACACAACAGTGTACAGTAGGAAATTATGTTTGCATAATTATATAAAAGAAGAAGTAAATGCATGAACATGTAAACCCATCATAAATGACAACAACAGATTTATACATCAACACAAGATCATCGATATTAAAGTACGTGGCGTTGTTGTCACCTGTTTCTCCAAATCCGAGGATCTATGGGAGAGATTGGTGTCCGTCCAGCCTATATACCTTAATGTCATTCACATACAGTTGCTTTAAAAATACATGTAACACTTAAACACAACAGTGTACAGAAGAAAATTATATTTGCATAATCAAAGTGAAGGACTAAATGCTGGAACATATATGTCAAACAATGAAAACATATTTATACATCAACAGTTAAATGAACACTTTAATATTTTTCATGAATAAATGGTTTCAAAATATATTTAACACAATAATGCAAGATTATTCTCAACAAAGCATGATTGGAGTATAAGCAAGCTGGGGAAAATACATATACCCAATGAGATTCATAGTTAAATCTCAAATTGATAAAGCTGGTGGGTGAAATAAGTGGGTGAAATAGGTGGGTAAAATCAATTCACAGTTGTAATACTATCACATATAGCCAAACAGAAGAACAACACAGATCACACAAGGCATAACAGTATATATTTATAGCAGAAGCAAAATTACAGCATAAACATTACAAGATTTATGATGAATGAAACAATATACTCAATGTGCACAATAACTTAGCCGAGAAAACAGGAAAATATTACCAGATAATTGATTCTAATGGCAGAATCAAACTTAGAACACAAACAGTAGATACATTTATGAAGCATGGAACAATAAACTAAATCTGCACAGTAACAGAACAGAGAAATATGGAAGATATTACGAAATAATTGATTCCAACAGCAGAAGCAAATTACCACATCAACATTACATAGATTTATGTTGTATGGAACAATAAACTGAATCTGCACAATAACTTAACACAGATGAAGGGAAAAAATTGCCCAATAATTGATTACAACAGCAAATCTACGAAATATAAGACTGAAAAAAGAAAAAATTTAAGAGACTCACCTCACTTCTTATAGAAGTGGTCTGGTCCAAAATCATTTCAGTAGACCCTCAGTACTACTGGATCTAAGGCTATCAGGTTGCAGGGGAACCCGCATCTTTGAGGTTACTTCAAGCTCAGAGACAAGTCCTTGGTCAACTGTCGAAGTGGTTCTAAGGCTCAGAGTATGGTTATCTTCTGAATAAGTGACAACAACAGTAGTTTGCTCTGGAGTCAGAGATCTAGCACCATCGGAGATATCTTCGGAATCATCATTGCCAAATAAGCGATCAAGGGAATTTGTGGCTTCAGATGTCGAAGAAGCAGAAAATAAAGGATTTTCAGAATCCCCGTAATGCTTGCCATCTCCCTTTGCTATGTCCGGCGATATTACAGTATTGACGGCCGATTTTCCTTCCAACAGATTTCTGCGGTTCGTCGACTCCATCAACAGGAGATCTTTCGATGAAGGGAAAATATAAAGCAATATATATAGCGACAGAGAGAGAGCGACCCAGATGAAGAGGAAGCCCAGAAAATGGAAGCGGAATGTAGATCTAGGGACTTCAACAGAAAGATTGAGAGAAAATAGTGAAATGCGTTGTAAAGAGATCTAGGGTTGAGAAGGGAACGTTCTAGAGATTGGTGAACCGAAGAGGTTTTACTTTGAGAGAGTGTTAAGAGAGTTAAGAAAAAAAAGAGAGTGTTAAGAGTTCGGTAAAAAAAGGAGGGAGTGGGCTAGGTTAGTGGGTTGGGTAGTTGTTAATTAGGTGTTGATTTTTTTAATTTAAGAAGTAGATTAGTATAATAAGGTGAGAGAAAATAATATTAAAATATTATAAAAATTGCCAAAAGAGGAAATGTAAAAAAATGATAAAAACATCCAAATAAGAAAATGTAAAGATATGAGAAAAACGGAGGTAGTATTATTTATATAAATTAAAGGTTTGATTTGTAATTTTACTCGAAAATTTGAACCTTGCAACAAATTCATTCACTTTCAATATCTCTTTAAAAAAAATTGAGACGTGTTAATTGGAATTTTGTGTTTCAGATTTGTATCTTCCCCTTCTTCTCCTTGGAGAATTTTGGCTTTCTTTCTGATGTTGGTGAATTGGGTTAATTTTCACTATTACTCCAATTTTAAAATTTGTAACAAAATTGTAAGAGATGTATTAGTTATATGTTCTAATTGTAATTATCCTCTGTTAATTAGGCCTATTATGTAATTTTCCAACCCTTATTGGGTTTGTATCTTAGTATAAATACTTGCTCTAAATCAATAATAAACAACGGTTCTTCAAAATTTCATAAAAATAATATCTCAACATTGTTTAGCAACTTGTTCAAAATTATGACAATTTAACCGGCATGTATATGCATTGCACATGTTCTATGTCAAATTTTGACACCTCATTTGGGATGGGGTTGCCTATTATTTTTATTACTTATTACTACATTCATTATATTATTATTTATTTAAAAGAAATAAAAAAAGTTTTCCTCCATCTCCAATCGTTCGAAATAAAAACTGTAATGAAGACTGAAAAACCGTCATAAAACTTAGTTATTTTTAAGAGACCAAACACTATGTTAAAAAGATACTTACATGGATCGTCGGATAACAATATTTTAAGGCCAACAAAGACGGATCATTGTTTTTCAAAGCAGAGGAATCTAACCACTTTTGATTCACACGATGGGCTGGAGCAGGTGATGTCAAAGGATGAACGTTGGAGACATCGTTTGATGAAGATAGAAGAAGAAGATTGATCAAAGTATCAAGAGCCTGGTCTTTTTTATTTCATGCAGTTATTTACTTTTTTTTTTTTTTTAGTGTAGCAGTTATTTACTTTTATTTAATTATTAACCTATTTATTATTAATGCAAATGTTCATTTTTCAAATTAATTAATTAATTGTATAATTAAAATAGTCTTTATTTGATAGGATCGGATTCTGAATAATAATTAAAAATTTGAATTTATTGTTATTTTATTATACTTCGTACATTAAATGATTCATCACGTATAATTTAGACCATTAAAACTCTAAAATTTTAGTGAGGATGTTTTAGACGAAATTAAATTATCGCTATACTCACAATTGGATACGAATAAATGGAAATAAATAAATAGATGGGTATAGATTTCTTAATATTATTAAAGAAAAAAATGTGCCAGCGGTTTTTTTAAGAACATTCATATTATCATCAAATAAGTAAGTAAATAGTAGTTAGAATTTTAAAATGAAAATAAATTAATTAGGTATGAATCGAAAAAAAATACTTTCATCTACCTGGTGTAGGAGTATGAGTGTTCCCATACCTTAATTACTACTAAATCTAAATTGAAGAAACCATATCCAAAGTTTCATTGAGACGGAATATATGTGGATAAAACCAATCTGCTGCCATCCTCTCACGAAGAGACAATTTTCTTTCTAGAAAAAAAATGAAGAAATTGATTATCACAAGCTATAGAGACAGCATTTCCATATGGAGTAAAGTGTATGGGAATTTCTTCAACTTTGACTTCAGATATAAGCCATTGGCTTATTTGCAGCCACACTCAACATCTACTTTTGTCGTTTTTTCATATTTAGACATCGTATTCATCTAGCATTTTCCTGCTAAACATTATCGAGTCTTATTCATTTTCCGGGAAAAAAAAAAAAAATATATATATATATATAGCCTTATTATAAATGGGCCGGGCCTAGAGTGGATGGTCCAAAGAGAGGAGTATAGTCCAAAGCTCAGGCCCAATAAATTCGATTTAGTAAGAAACCAATAGGATCGGAAAATCTAAAATGGGCTTAAAGGGTATGGGCTTTTTAGTCATCCTAGGTTCAGGCAAAATGGTGTGCGTTTTTGTATTCTCTCAAAAAAAAAAAAAGGTAATGTTTTTCTTGGAAAACGAATATAGACTTTTTACTGTTTTACAAGAACCAGTAAACAAAATCAACATCCAAATACAGAAGTTTTACTGTTACCTTAGACACCTACTCTATCTATCTATAGCAATGAATAATCACAACACTGTCTCATTGCCACCAGATTTCCTGCATTTTCAATTTGGAGGCTCAAACTGTTTTACATTTGTTAACATCTTTAACTAACACTAATAGAATGAAATTAACAATGTAAAATTTACTTTAGAAATAAATACTGGTTTTCATTAATTTGTAATTAACCCACCAGACCAGATTCATCACTAATTACTGGTACCATATTAAAGAGCATGAAGAAAGAAAAGAGCGGTGGTCTCGCTGTACTACTACTTTCACTAATTACAATGCTAACCTACTGGAACAGGTTTTAGGTGCTTAAAAAAATGTCTTCTACCAGTAAAATGAATTTGTTATTATTTTAATAAGAAAAAGTTCGATTAAGGTGTCAAAATTTATATAGAAGAAAGTGCAGAATGGCTGTCTTAATAAAAAATTTCCAAAATTAACAACCTTACCCACGTAAGCTTTTGTATATTTGTTTTTGCTTTTAAGAGTAAAAATATGCTCTCCTTTGACTTTAAAAAATATCAAAAAGCTACCTGTAAAGTTTCTTTCTTTTCAACTACTACTCCATAGCCATAACCATTACCATAGATAGGAGAGAAGTAGAGCACGAGACTGTAGCATTTTTTAAAGAGAAATTTAAATTTTATTATAATTAGAGTAGGTGACTAATTAAATTAAAAAATGAGGATTATGGGGAAGAGTTAGAATTAAAACAAAAGAGTAGAAGTTTACATGGACAAAAAAAAAGGAGAAAGGCGGGTTTAGAGATGCAGGGATTTGACATTAACGTGTTGTTGCTATCCATATTTTCTCATATAGAGACACAATTTTCAAGACTGTAAAAAAGCGTTGAAATCCGGAGCCAGTATCGTCCTCTCCGTTTGTCACTCTGATGTACAGTATATAGAAGTGATATGATAGCTAAGCATGGCAGCACTTCTTCCGGGCACCAAAACTCCCGCTTCCAAACAAACCCTTATCTCTATTATTACTATTCTTTACTGTAGTACTACTATTTAATTTCATTTTTGTATTTATGAGATTCTTTGTTTTAATTTTTTCTTTAGAAGTAATTGTTTTCAATTATTAAGATTCTATAAAAATGAAACTATTTAGTGTATAGTAGCATCATTGACTTTCCAATCACCAATAATTTTAAAAAATCATGTCAAATTAATTACATTAACATGTGAAGTAAATAAAATATAATTAATAGAGTATACAAGTTGTAATGTAAGACAAAAAAATATTACTACTGAGAGATGAGTTGGTGAGCAACAAGTACAACAATACTTACCTATCTCATTAATTCCAATTCCAAAACTAAATTTTCATTTTTCTGAAAAAAAAAAAAATTATTCTTTGCAGGTAATGTATGTGATGCATGCATTCTGCAGGTAGTTGTTGTGATTAAAGTTTTTCTCTATTTGATTATTGTTATTATTACTATTATTATTAACTCAAAATTACTGTTATTATTATCATTATTATGGAGTTACAGTCAGAAAGCTAATTATTTTTACCAATCAGAAAGCTAATTATTGAATCATCATTTACTAGCAATGAGAAAAAGGCAAAGGAGAGGCCTGCCAATTGCTACAGAAAGAGAAAGAAAAGGAAATAGAAGCCATTAAATATTCATGGCTGTGTTGTTTGGGTAGTCCCTATCTGGACACCAATGAAATTAGATGCAAGTTTTTAATATGCCAAACACATCATTATCGCAAAGGTGTGTCTTGTTCACATCCCTTTTTTTTTTTTTGTGGCGTTCCCTAAAATCAAGGGCATTTTCAAAATCCATTTCATTTTGGACCCACTTCATGATTTTTATTTAGATTAAGATTACGTATAATAAACTGAAATGAAGCAATTTAATGAAAATAAGTTTACGAAATTAGGAGAAAGAATAAGAATTTGGAGAAATGAAGGAAAGAAAAACTAAAAAAAGTGTTTTTGATTGAGAAAAAAAAAAAGAAGACGTAGTCATATATATTGACCCTGAGAGGAGAGGAATGGGAAAGGGGGGTAAAAAGGCAAAGTGAAAAGGAAAGCGTGGACCCATGACTCTATCTGTCGGTCATCGCCTCGAATTCCTCGCCCCTGCCTAAAAGTGACACGGCAGACGAGGGTCCAGCCCCTCATAAAATACAAACGCCTTTATATATATATATAAACATTACTAATTTTTCTCATTAATTGTACCAATTTATTGTTCATACAAGAGGTGCCGAAATTATTTTAAAAAATAAAGAGGTGGTGAAATTTGGCATTGAAAAATAAAGTAAATAAAATTATATAGTATAAATTTGTAAAATCGTTAATTAAGTGGAAAATATCTTTCTTCCTCTAACTATTCCTTCAAACACAATTGCTTGGGCATATGAATCAAATATCCATTCGATTTTTTTTTATTAAAATGTAAATCGGTTAGTACAAAATTTTAAAATCAAATACAGTAAATTACAATTTAAGAATTTTGGATATGTATTATAAAATATATACAAAATAATTTGTGCTGTAAAATTCGTAATCAATTTAATTTGTAAATTTCTTTCATCTCTCTCAAAGCATAAAATTTTTGGGAAAAAAGCCAAACTACAAGATGATAGATGGTAAAAATAAAAAAAATTAATAATAAATGGGAGGTTACCATTATCGGGCAGCTCAATAACTCAACCACTCCTCTGACTCAATTCTAGGCCTCCTTTACTTTGATTCCTTTTCTATTGAATTATTATTTAAATTGAAATTGAAATTGAAATAGTAGTAGTTAATTAGTTTGTTGAAATAAATAATGATGAAAAATAAGAATATGTTTAATCCTACGGTTCATAATGGGTCTGGATTTGAAGGTTACATAGTACGTAGTACAGGAAGCAGCAAGTGTTCATGTTTGATGACACAATCAAGCATCAGACCTAAAATCTAATGGTGGGTTTTTGTTGTATAGATAGTGAATCCCGTACGAGGTGTATACCATCATAATCATAAAACAAATCCAACGGTGGAAATGGAATTTAGCGTGTATATACATGAGAGTGCATGGAGTCGTGGTCATTTCTGGAACTGAAAAATAACCAGCTGGTAGGGTCCGTCTCTGCACCTTTTCTTTTGTCTTTTTTAACGTTGGCTTTCCACTCTTTTTTCACTCCATCTTATAATCCCCCCACACCCATATCATTCTCTTCATCATCACCCTCCTCTTTCTCTCTCGCTCTCATCCCCCATGAAGATAGCCGAGACTTTTGGGGGATATGGAGGAGATTTCTGTCTTTTTATTATTTACCCATATAAAAACCCTTATCATCTACTTTTGAAGAAGAAGATGAAGAAAGCTGTTTAATTTAAGGAAGCTTTCTCTTTTGAGGGGAATGTTGTCTGGCTCGAGGACTCTCTTTTGATCCGATTTTTCTTTAATTCAATCTGTAGATCTAATTTATCTATGGATTTTAGGTTAGATCGATCATTTGGTAGTGTCGTCGGACCAGGCTTCATTCCCCCCAATTGATGCTTCCATGGAGATTTGATTCTATTATCTCAAATGGGTCATGTAAAGATTTGGCCTTTTGTTATTTTTCTCTAATTCGCCCTTCAATTTTAGTTATTTTGGGTGATTGCAGGCACTTTTAGATCATGGGTTTTCATTTTTAGGCTAATAATAATCAGTTTTTTTGCAGATTGGTGTAATGATGAAGTATTTGACCAATCTACTTGGAATAAAAGTTCAATGATTACCCCCTTTTTGTTTCTTTTATTTTTTTCTGTTCGTGCGGTAATGGTGTCTTTCTTCTATTGTCAGCCTTTTCATAGTGTTCATCATTACGCAGATTTCTCTAATGATGGCTTTCAGAATCCGATCTGTCCGTTTCTGGTGTCTTCAGATCTGGCTTTCAACTTTGGTAAACATTCTTTACTCTCTTCTTCCTCCGCTTTTTCTTCTCTCTCCTAGGGTTTGTGTTTCATTTTGCTGTTCTTTTCCTTCATGAATCTTAACGGAAAGTAATATTTTTCAACGAAAGCCCCAACCAATCTATGGGAATTTCGTAAAAGGAAGAAAGTGGTCACCTTTTTTACTTTCTCTCACTGCTCTTTACCTGAAAAAATTCTGCATTATGTAGAGATTATCAGATTAAAATTGTTCATAAAATTATCAATTGGACACACATTATGCTATTGTACATTAACATGTAAGCCATAGTTAATGATTTTACTTGTTTTTTAAATTACCTGCCTTTTATCTCAAATGCATTCTTGATATGGTAATCTTATTAATGGACTCCCTTAATTATTTTTTTATTTACTGTGTGCATGTGGGAATTACATATCATATCTTTTGCTTTTCATCAAGACAAGCAAAGAACCCCTCAATTCTTGGCTTTGTTTTCTGGTTCTTGTTTGAAACCCTAAAAAATTTTTTCAAAGTTAAATTTGTTTGTCATAAATTTAGAAACTTTGACAGTCGATTTCTTTGCTATACTTCCTCTGTTGTCCCTTCATTTTTGTGTTTACAAGGAAAGGAATGGTTAAATATTATGGGTAATAACTCAACCCACTAATAACGTCTAAATGTTTGTAAATTTTGATCATATGTGTATTGACTGAAATCTTTCGTGTAATAACTTTCTTTTGCCAGTAGATTGATTGATGATGATTGGTGAAATGAAAACGTTTTGATTGATTTGCAGAGAACCTTTGTGCAGGAAGCACATCCTTTAGCAGTGATCTTGTTCTTGTTTTACATTTGTTAGTAAGAAAAACCCATAGGATCCAAAAGGGTTTTAGAAAGTAAGGATCTTTTTTTTCGTATATCTGCCATTTATTGCAAAATTTCAGTCATTGAAGTTGAGGAAGAAGCAAAACATGGCGAATGTTAAATTAAACAGTTGATTTGAAAGCTTGTAAAACAGTCTTTCTTTCCTACAAGCCTCTGGGGCATAGCCATTAATTGTGCTCTTGCTCGGTTGCTCCTAACATTTGTTCTTCTTCAACCTCAAACAACGAACAGTCTTCTCTCAGTGCATGGAAAATTGTGATTATCATAAGTTATCATGTGTTTGGAATCTAGGAACCATATGTTTTTTTTAATTAATTAATTAATTAGAGTATATTTTTAATTCTTAGCACTTATATTATTTATAATTTATAAATGATAAAAGGATAATGGGGATTTGACACCTTTTTAACTCAAGCCAATTGTTGTTGAAATGGATTAATATGAATGCTGTTATCTTCTAATCGAAGAATTGCTTTTTGGGAAATTGAATCTTTTTTACCTTTGTAATTATAAAGTGAACAACTTTCTGCTTCACTTTAATTTATCTATGATTATTGGTTGGTTCTTTATAATCTTTGAATTTATAGACAGAGACTCGAGAGAGAGGGGGGTCTTTGGTGCACTCCATGTTGATGAATTTTCTATGAAACCTTTATGACCATAAATTTCCATTATTTTGGGTTTCTGTAAAAAAACAATTGACCAACAACTTGAAAAACGAAGATGTGGACTTTGGATGTTGAGTTCCTGAAAGCTCTCTCTATGTATAGTTTGTACTATAAATCTAGTCTGAAAATATAGGCTTTTTCTTTTTACTGTTACTACTCGCATTGCCATGCTTTCTCGGGCCCCTATTATTTGTGGATGGTTTTTTTTTTTTTTTTTAAATAAGTGTGGAACTGCATTTACTTAACTTTGAGATCAAATCTATGGATCTTAATTCGTATAATTTAAGTATATATTTTAAATTCACGTGAAACAGTTAGAATCGTTGTATTCATGTTAGAATTATTGAATTCAACAATTCTAACTTTTTTCGTGAAATTAATAATACAAAGACACAATCTGTTAATTGAGATCCACTGAAATTAATCTCGAACTACTTAGATATAATTCAACGCATGATTTGAAAATAAATAAAACAAAAATTAAAAGGAAAAAAGTGGCAATAGTACCCATTGCTACTCACACCCAAAAACATTTTCCTTCTTTCTCTCCCTTTATTGCTAATTTTGAATGGAACTATGAACAAAATATATCGTTATCGTTTGCCTTTTAATCTTATTTTTACACTAAAATGTCCAAATTATTTCTTCTTTATAGCTTTATTGTTATCTTTCAAGGCATAATAAATATTATTATAAAACTTAAAAAAAAACATTGAATTTCGATGTACTCAAATTTTTATGAAGACTACGAAACATAACCAAAAGTAACACATCTATCCATCACTTAAAATGGAATGCAAGGTCTTATGATTTACGGTCGAAAAGAAGAAGCTGGAAAATTAATTGTTTCCCATTACTGAAAGAAATGAATAATGTCTGGGTGTGTTAGGTTTGCAAAAGGAAATTGTGGGAATGTGACAAAAATAGCACAAAAATATAGTATTATTGACAAAAATAAATCGGACAAGTTTTCATTGACAAAAATAGTTCGGACAATATTTTCATTAACAAAAATAGCTCACCCTAAAAAATAAATAGAATAACTAAGTAAAACAGTAAATCTGTAAAAAAAAATCATACAACAGTTGTACAAAAATGGTATAACAAATATAAAATGAATAAAAGAAAATTATGTATAAAAACTATATAACAGGTATACAAAAATTATTCAACGGAAAATTAATAAAAAAGTCAATATAAAAATATGAAGAAAAAAATAATAGC
>CATIWJ010105612.1:0-18313 GCA_949640765.1 Croton laevigatus
TTTCAGTAATGTCTGAAAGTTGGGTTCTTTAAAAGGGAAAAATGGCGGACTTTCTACACTTTGAAGCATTTGAAGAAAAGGCATTTTGTCTTCTAAACTTGGCATTGAAAAGTGATCAAGAGCTGCTTCTTCTTCTTCTTCTTCAAATCTCAAAATTTTTGCGTCCAAATTCTCACCTAAGAACTGCAAGGAAAAAAAAAACTAAGAAGAAGAAGAAGAAGAAGAGGAAAGACAAGAAATTCTCTGATAGAGTGGAGAATTGAATCCAAATTAAGAAATGATATCAAAAGAAGAATAGGAATAGAATGGGTAGAAAAAGAATCAGAAGAGCAGATATTAGCTCCATCATTTTCAAAAAAGCCCCATTTGCAGTTCCCCATAATTTTCAACCCACAAAACAGAGTCTCTGAAACCACAAACAAAACCAAGCAAATTATCCCATCATAACTCACCTCTGTCACCAGGGGAAATCGGACCACCTCAAGGATTACTCTCAGTAAGAACCATCAAAACGACCACAAACCCACGTCGTAGAAAGAAAGAGAAACAGAGAAAAAAAAGAAAAGTCAGCAAGAAAGAAAGAAGAACTAAAACAAAAAAATAAAAATCAGCCTGCGTTGAAGCAGTAAAATCTACCCCATTAATGAAGCAGCAGAGAAGAGGAAGATAAAGAAAAGAAGGAAAGAGAAGGTAAGCAGAGAAGGTTATGTAAGCATTGAATTGAAAATTAATAAAGAGTGGGTGGGTAAAGTATTATAGGAGGGTAAAAAAGTAATTAGCATCTCAGTTAACTGAAAAATTGACAGAAGGTCAATATTGTAGATAAAAGAATAACGTAGGGGCTTTTTTATCTAAAAAAAAAAAAAAGACAGAGAGTTTTTTGTAGGTTTAGTCAAAATTGAGGGACTTTTTTTGCATTATCCTTTTTTTTTATAAATTGTTTTAGTTTGTTTATAGTATGATTATAAAATGTTTATAAAATTTTTATATTTTGTTTATAACTAAAAAGTGGTTATTTTGAAAATTATTTTCAAAAAAAATATAATCCTTTCTAGAATGCATTAAAATTTAGTGGGGCATTTATATCAAAACTCCATTATAATTTCGTTATTTTTTTTTTAAAAAAAAAATTAAGGGTGGAGAATTTGAGCTTTAACCTATTGTCTCTGTCAGAGTAAAAATACACTCGCCATTAAATTATACATTGATATTTTTTTTGATCTCTGATTAAGTATTCGTGTAATGAAAAGAGATTTTTTTTGGGTTGGAAGCAAATGACCCTTTTCAAAAAAATAATTAATAGTAAATAACATTACGTTTGTAAAATGAAGCAAATAGTACATTTGACCTAAACTAAAATTTAAAATCCTAAACTGCCCCTCCTTCAAAACCTAACAAGATTTCTAACAATACACTTTCTTCTTCTTCAACACCTGCTACATATTGTTGTTGCTGTGGTCAGCAAGAAGACCGCTAACGACAAAGAAGTGCAATTGAGATATGATGTTTTCTTCTTCTTCTTCTCCTATTATCTAGATCTAACTCTCATCTTCGTCTCTACCTTCTTATTATTACTACTTTTCGATTTTGTTTATTATTTTTAGAGGAGAGAAAACTAAAACAATAGCTATGGTTTTGGAGTAGAAGAAGAAGGCATGACTGATATATACTAGGGTATATGGCTCATATACTAGGTCGGGCTTTTATACCATGATATATGGCTCATATACTGGTACATATGGCTCATAATGGTAGCTAGGGTTTTGGATAAGAAGAATAAGATATGGACTGATATATACATGGTACATGGCACACATACCAGAGTATATGGCTTATATACCAGGATATATGACTTATATATACCACGTCTCATCTTTTTCCCAAACAACCCCTAGCCACCATTACCATATACCGGTGTATACGATTCATATACCAAGGTATACGACTCATATACCACATATCACTTTTTCCCCAAACAAACCCTAGCCACCATTATTGTTTCTCACTCCTCCAAAAGCAACAACAGAATCCAAAAATCAAACAAAAATGGAAAATCGAAACAAAAGAATCACAAATTAAAAACCACAAAAAGAGAAAAAACAAAAGAAGAAGAAGAAGACAATCACTATTAGTGGGGAAATAGGGCTGGACTTTGGCTTAGTTTGAAGCTGTCGGCCACACGATGATCGCATGCTTGGTTGGTGGCAATGGTTGGAGATAGGGGTGGGGAAAACCGAACCGTAAACCGGAACCGAACCGAATAATCGATTAACCGAATTTTTTATTTGGTTTTCGGTTCCTAAAATTTGTGAACCGAATTTTCGGTTCGATTTTCGGTTCGTAAATTTAATAAACTAAATTGAATTTTACATGTGAAATTTGGTTAAAATCGAATTTAAACCGAAATAAATTTTACATTCGGTTTTGAACTGAAAACCGATTTTCGGTTCGGTTAGTTTGTGATTCCTTTCCTTTTTTTCATGTTCATTGGTTAATAGAAGAATTGTGCTATTTACTAAAAAGGTTAAATGAGTAAATATAATTCATTTAATGCTATTTACTCAATTTTAAAAATTTTGTGCTATTTACTAAATTGGAATTTTAAAAGATGATATTTACTACCAATTTTTTTTATTGGAATATTTTCACTATTCAGGATAAGAGTTTTGTTTATATAAAATGTTAATAAAATTTTAATAAAACGTTATTTATATTAAATAGCTTCTAATAAGTATTATTTCTTTGATAAAATAATCACTTCGGTATCATTTGGGTGTGGATAAGTAATATAACTCCAAATAGTTTGTTTTTCTAATTAGAAAATAAGAAAAAAAAAAAAAAGGTTGTTTCCGGAAACTAATATAACTCCAAGTTCCCTCCCATAAAAGAAGTTTAGTTTCAGAAAGATAAGCATATAAAACATACCTTATTAATGTACACGAAATAATTTTTTTTTACTTTCTATTTAAATAATAATTTGATTATCTATGCATAAAAAATTTAAAACCACTAATTATTTGATTAGGAAGCGACTACGTGAAGTCTCAGGTTCGAAACTCCATCGGTGCAACAAAATTTTCCCGCTCTGAGTGTGTGAGTTCGGGTGCGTGTGTAAATGCCTATGTGAAAAAAAAAAAAAATTATTTATGTTAATTATTTAAAACGTGAATTATTAGTATTATTATTGCAGCTTGTAATTATGAGTTTATTATTAGGGCTGCAAATGAGCCGAACTATTTGCGAGCCGCTCGGTGTTCGCTCGATAAAAGCTCGGCTCGAGCTCGGATCAATAATAAACGAGCCGAGCGCGAGCTGGAAATTCAGGCTCGTTTAATTAATGAGCTGAGCTCGAACTCGCTCGTTTAATAAACGAGCCGAGCACGAACAAGTTAGTGCTCAACTCACTCGAAAAAATACATGTAAAAAGACGAGCTCCTCGCGAGCTGCTCGATATTCGCTCGATAAAAGTTTGGCTCGATAATAAACAAGCCGAGCGCGAACTGAAAATTAGATTTGTTAATTAAACGAGCTGAGCGCGAGTATGCTAGTGCTCAGCTCGGCTCGACTCGTTTGCAGCCGTATTTATTATAGGAATAATCATCCGTTATAAGCGGCGACTACTACAGGGACAAACAAACTTATGGTCGATTCTCAATATGGAAATGGAAAACATATCCCATTTGAAAATTAGAAAAAATCGCAACAAAAGAATATATTGTCTTTTCAATGCCACCCATGTGCCACATGAAGAAGATAATACAAATTTGATGATGTAATTGACTTTAATGGGCATAACCAGCTGAGGCTTAGGTCACGTATTTGTTAGGGTGTTTTAGGTATAAAAATTGAAAGAATTGTTGAAATTAAACAGATAAATTTCACTTAAGTTATTTGAATTTTATAATTTTTAATATATTAATTTTTAAATTTTTACTTAAAAATACTTAGACTTTACATAAATTTATATGTATTTTGGACAAAAATATCCCTTCTTTTAGTTAGAAAAAAAATTTCATTTCTCATTTTAATCCTATAACTTGACTTATTTTTTAAAATTAAATAAATTATTTTTTTAACATTAATTTCTTATAATAATAATAATAATAATTAAATAAAATTAAAATTACTTTTTAAGTAAATTATATTATAATACAAATTATTATTATTATTATTTATAAGTAAATATAATATTTACATTTTTATTAAATATAATATTTATTATTTCGGTTAGAATTAACTATATTTTCTAATTAAATAATAATAATTTTTTTAAAAAATGTAGAGTTTATTATAAACATATGATTTGCATTACAGTATAAAAAAATTAAAAAGTCCTCTATAATTTTATCTAATTGTTAGTATTTTTATTGAATTATTTATTTATTATTATTATTAGAAGGAGAAGTATTTTCGTCCAAAAGTATTTTTTATACAAATTCTTGTGAAATTTAGATATTTTTAAGTAAAAATTTAAAATTTAGGAACTAATATATTAAAATCTTGAAAATTCAGATACTTTATTACTCAATTTGAAAATGTAGTGGCATGGCATCCCATCCCTTAGTGGCATTATTTGAAATATGACATGAGATATATTTGTCCAAACATCATAACGTGTTAGATTTGAATTATAGTCTTTAGTTTGATTAGAGCATCCATAATGGAAATACACACCGACATGAATGCGAGTGGTGCCACTTTGTCAATTCTATGATCCTTAAATAAAAATTAGGAAAAATTATAATTTTATTTCTGTGTTTTTAGCTAAAAAGTAAGATTAAGTAAAAACACAAACAAAATTATAATTTTTCTTTTATTAAACATTCAAAAAATTGCAAGGTAAGTAAAAATTTTAATGTGTATTTAACTTGATGTCAATTAGTAATCAATTAATTGTAAATTTACTGTTAAGTTGCTGTAAACCTTTTGCTTTGGTAAAACTATTATGAACTTGCTATACATTTATTGGAAAAGATTTCTCTTCTTTGGTTGGTGAACTACTTTTGCACCATGTCTGGATAGCTATGCATTTTGGAACTCTTATAATCACGGTTTTATTTATATTTTTTTATTCATATACTAGTTATAAACCTGCTGTATACGTTTATTAAAATGAGATTTTTTATTTTTGAAGAAAAAATGAGATTTCGTTCAAATGACTATAAAAAAATCTATGAACTTTTAAATAGATGATTATTATTGTCTTGGTAAATTTGGTTACAATATATCAAGTATAAACTATTTATATGTTGATTTTAAACTCTTATGACTAATTACTGTGAAATTTATTGTAGACTGTAATTAGTATATACATATTGTGTATTTTTTTTTTGGTATACTTTTTTTATTTTTTTAATTTTATTTATAAGATTTGGAATTGTTTTTTCAGATTAATAAAGATAAAAATTATTGAAATATAAGAACAAAACAGTTTATGAGCACTTTTTGGCTTAAACACAATAGTGCAAACCCGTTAACTTTGGCTAGGGATGGGTAAAATCGGTTAGGTTCGGTGAACCGAATCGATTTTTCGGTTTTTAGTTTAAAACCGATTATTTTCATAAATTGAAAATCGAACCGAAAATTCGGTTAATCGATTTTTTAGTTCGGTTTTCAATTCGGATTCGGTTTTAACTGAATTTTACACTTTAAAAAAATCAATTCATACCTTTTGATGAACCGAAAATTTGGTTCACATATTTTTACGAACCAAAAACCGAATCGAAAATTCAGTTAACCGATTATTCGGTTCGGTTCGATTTCAATTTCGGTTTACAATTCGGTTTTGCCCACCCTAACTTTGGCATGGCTAAAATGAAGAACAAAACAACTTATAAGGAGTTTTGGCAAAAGTCAGGATTTGATGCTTTTGGTTTCTCCTTATTTTAAGCTGTTTGTTTGATCAGAAAATAACTCAACATACCCTTAAAATATTTTCAACTTCCAACTAAACTCTTAGAGGAGCTACAAGACCTGTTTCCTTTTTTCGCCATTTTCACAGTGCTACAGTGGTCGGAATTCCAATTGGAGGCCGCATTTGAGAAGCCCAAGAAGCGTCAAACATTTTGACACTAATTTTGCTGTCGTTTGTTGGCTGAAAGAGCTCCAAAGATTCGATCCTTTGTGGGTGAAAAGACTCGCAAATTTCAAACTCGTTTTTCATGATGCTTCGATTATTGGACGGGAAGATAAGATCAGTTTTAAATTGCAATCGATGGATACCTCAGTTTTGTTTACTCATTTGCTTCAATCCTTGCCAGAGTCTATTATATTTGTGCACTACGAACTTTAATACTTGTCACAAATACATTATATTTTGAATTCTGTAACAAATATGCCATATTTCGTAATAAATTACCAAACATGTCCCTGAAAATTCTGTTTTGGTCCCCTATCAAACCAACGTCACTTTATTTAGCGGATTAAATGAAAATAAACTACTTATTAAAGAAAAAAGTTAACAAGCTCAAATTTTGCCAAACACCCTCATAATTAAATAAAGAGACTAAACGAATAAATAAGTACAATGCATGTTAAAAAAAAAAAAAAGTGAATATATATACACACACAGAAAACTGCAGGAAAGCCAAGAAGTTTGGCTCGTAAAATCAGAATTTTGAAAATTTAAGTATTACATAGAAAGATGGTTTCGAAATTAAATTTTTATTTTCCTACTAAATCTAATATTTTTTTTATTTTCAAAACTTTATTATATTTACTGCCAAGAAACCCTTAAAAGTGATTTTTATTTCCTTGCCCCAAAGAATAATTAAATTACAATAAGATATTTTTTTTTGGCGAAAAATAAAAAAAAAACAATGAAAATAATTAAGAAACTCGGTTAAAAAAAAAAAAAAAAGCTACCAAAGAAACATGTGGTATGTATGAATTTTGATTGCATGGCAAAGAAAGCAGAACCAAAAGACCATCATCACTTCTACTTCTTCTTCTTCACCTCTCCCTTAATCCAATCTCACTTGGAAGTACAAAAATGGCTAATTAGATAAAAAGAATCATGGAACGCTCATACCAACACTGATTTTGATGCATCCAGATGATTAAGTCGACATGTTCCCAGCAGAAATTCTGGAAGCTCCTCTTCAGTTTCAGCCTACACCAAAATTTTCATTTTAAATGTTGAATGAATGGCATTAGAAAGAGAAACTTTTGAAACTGAAATTGTTTTAATTACCTGTATCAAAAAAGCCATTTCTATGACTAAATTGTTCAAGTATCCAAGTACAAGATTCACCACTCCTCTTGCCACTGTTGAAGATCCAACATCGATTTCAAGCTGAAAACCACACATTCTTTTTATTGACCCACCCCTTTTTAAAGAATAGGATTAACCATTAACTAATAATATTATCTGTAATTTATGGTATACTAATTACATTACCTCTAGGTAGTTTTTGCCACGAATATAATGTGTTTCTAATGCATGGCCAACCAAGCAAGCTTTCTTACCAACACTTTGCTTCACAATCCATGATCCCTGACACACATACATACATAATACAATACGTCAGAAAAGACTTATAAGTAAGACTTTTAAGTCTTAACTTCATAATTGACTGACCTTGGATATGTAAGGTATGAGCTTGAATCTTGAATTCCTATAGGCATCATCTCCATTGACAAAATTGTATAACATAGGTGTTTCTTCCAATGGAGTCTTTAGCATGTAATATAATGCCAAGGTGTACATGGTTGATCCAGGAACTTGTATATTCACAATAAAGAAGAACTCTGCTCGATTTTGCGATGCATACTTCTGCAATTCGGAGAATTCCATTTCAATCTTACAATGTGCTCGTTCGAGTTTCGACTAAGATAAATGAGCCATTATGGAATGTAATGTAATTTAATTAAAGACATTTGTGGTGTATAATTACCTGAACAATGCTATCAGGACGACCACCAATATCGTCTTCCCTTTGATCTGATCTCAACCAGTCTGCACCAACCATTTGCATCAATGTACCGTTTGCTTTTACCTGAAGAAATTCAATCACAGATAGATATTCAGATTTATAGTGATAAGGCTATTTCTATCAACATTGAGTAAAAAAAGTAATTAGATCTGGGAATGACCTTTTCGTGATCTTTCAAATAATTTTGTCCGCGAATCAAGAATGTAGAAGGTTCAGCAGCAGCCCAACTGCAATTCAAGGAACATGTTGGATCTTTTTGAAGGGTAGATCCGAAGGAGGATATCGCACTATCTTCCTTTGCTGATTCTTGTAAGTCCATGTAACCCTTCTTCTGGACTGCATAAACCATAATATGCATTTAAATTACCATATTTTACTAATATATATATAATGGCTGCTAGTGACTATTAGTGCAGATGGCATAAGCACTGCCCTCTGGACAGCTTTGGCTGATGTTTGAGCGCTACTCCTCCCCTTTAACTCACAAAAATTATGTACGACTTTGAATACAGGACTGACCTGCAAGCTCATGTAACTTCTTCACTATGCCAGCAGCAGATGATAGTCTCGGTGGGTGAATACTCTGCAATAATTGCCAAATTAAGCTGAACTATTAATATTTGAGGAGTTGCTAAGTTTTATAAGTAAAGAATTCGATAAGTGAATACCGGTGTTTGAAATCCAGGATTGATTTTAGACCATTCATTTTCTGAATGGTCGAAATCCATCATGTCATTAGCATCAGAAACATCAAAGAACTCATCTGGAGAACTATTTAGGCCAGTTAAGCTTGTTCTTGTTTTTTCAACTTCGTTAAATTCAATATTTTCCGATCCCTTAACTCCTATTTTGATATCTGACTTTTGAGGCAACACAACTTGTTCTGTTAAACCTATTGATGAGAAGTCTGTATAATTTTCTTCTCTGGAATTGAAGAGCTCCCTCAATGCTGCAAAAATGCAATACTTTTATTGAGCATTTGATGAATAATATATCATCAAACTACAAGGCATTCCAGTTTAGAAAAAACATTACCTGCAACCCTTTCAAGCATTCGAATCGTTATAGATCTTTCTGATGGGGGCCGCAGATATAATTTCCAAGACTTCCAATCTATAGCAAGCATATGTTTTACAAGCGATCGTCTGCCTTGATTTATAGGTGTTATAACAAATCCTCCACCTGCAAATTTTGTATTACATGTTAGCAGGAAATTTATGTCATTACATGAAAGTGGCAAGGTGTGAAAATGCAAATGCAAAAGCATACATTACTTTTAAGGCAGGCTCGAACATAGCCGGTTTGTGGTGGACACTTCTTGTGAATAACAGAATGGTATAAGATAACTGTAAAACCATCCATCCAATTCTAAATATTATACACAAATTAACAGCAATTATTTTACTGATATAGCTAATAACTACGCTACTAAAACAGCTGATTTTGCAATATATTAACAAGTCTTACCATATGTGCCATCCTCCTCTCTCCTCCAGTAACGTCTCAACAATAAGTCTCTTCGTTTCATCCACCGGGGTAGCCAATCACTGTATAATTGCTTATGAATT
The DNA here is from genome assembly GCA_949640765.1 of Croton laevigatus. NCBI lineage: Eukaryota > Viridiplantae > Streptophyta > Magnoliopsida > Malpighiales > Euphorbiaceae > Croton > Croton laevigatus. Next base: position 9,503 of record CATIWJ010105612.1, read on the forward strand.
ATATCTGTATGACCATCAAGGTGTTCAACCATGCTACCCCTGAAGAAACAATAATCCCATCTGCAAAAGCATTTCTTTGCTAATTAACATCTACCATCTAATTAATCATAATTAAATCACTATTGAAAAGCAATCAATCTTACTCTGATCTTAATGGACCAAGGCACATAAGAGTCCTGTAAATGGCCTCAGAAGTCCCACCCACCACACCCACTGCCATAATTGCAGCAGGATCATCCCAATGCTTAAAAAATTAAAAAAAAAATAAGACAAAAATGCAAAATAAGCTATCTTAGGAGATGACACTTTTATTTTTATATAGTTTTCAATAAGCAATAATGAAGGTATAAAGGGAATTAAGTGAACTAACTTCTCCATGAGAATCCCAATCTTTAGCCTCTTTAAAAAGACGTAGTCCTGTGAAGCAACAAATTAATTAAGTCTAATTGAGAATATCATTATTAAGAAAACAATGCATTGAAGAAAAGCTAAATAAATGAACTAATTATGTCCTTAATTACCATTATGACAACCAAAAATTTTCCATGGAGAGGGAGCAATAACATCAGATGTCATTGCTTCAGTATGTAATGTTGTGAAATAATCTACTGATCTCTTGCAGTCCATCCTCGATGGGAAACTTAATCTGTTCAAACATGATTAGTTGCATAAATAAACTTTAAAACATAATAATAAAAAAGAAATAGAAATTAACTAAGTAGTTATAAGAAAATTACAAAACATACCTTAAAGGTGGCCATTTCCTCTTAGAAACAGCCAAAAAGTCTTTCCCTGGATCAGGGCACTCCTGCAAAACACAAGACATCAGAAGATAATTAAATTAAACTAAATTACTGTAATAAGCTTATGATTGACAGTTTGATACCTTCAACACTGAACTCTGCAAAGATTGAATCCAGTTTGCTGCATCTTCTGAACTACTTGCTCCAAACTAAAACAAAACAAATATAATATCAACAATTGAAAATTTAAGATATACATATTGTCCTCAGGAAAAAAGGAGGAGAAGAAGAAGAAGAAGAAGAAGAAAATTTAAGGTATACATATACGAATTAATTTGATACTCTTCAGGAATTAAGAATACCTTAAGTTGATCATTATGATTTAAGGTACTGTAAAGGGTGAAAATATAGAAGACCTGTAATGAATTAAATGGTGGAAGAAAGAAGAAAGTAGTAGTATTAGTTTAGTTATCTTCTGAAAAAAAAAAAACAAGAGCCAAGATCTGTTTGCCATTGCTATTATTGCTACTAATATCTGATTAAATTACAATTATCTTTGATTACAATATTCATAATTACAATATAGAAAAAGATAATTGAAAATGGAAAGGCATACTTTTCTATTGATGCTTTCTCTTCCATTATCAGTAACGCGAATGCAGGAGTCTATTATTGCACTTCTAACAGGCTCCTAAACACAAGCTTTCAGTTAGTTTTATAATATAAAAAAATTGTAATTTTCAATATGCATTTCAAACAGATAATTAATCTTTATGAAAATTAATGGTAATCTATGCATGCAATAATTAATATATCATTTTCCCATTCATAATTAAAGTCCAGGAATAGATCAGTTTCCTTTAACAGAAAATTTTTACATGCATAACTTCCATTAAAGATAAATTTAAAACTAAAACTTCTGTTGAAGAAGAGAGAAGAGCCAATCAATGTATATAAACACAATTCTTAAATTCAAATAATACAAAACATGATCCAAATTATAAAAAATACATGGATTAATGTTATGATCAAACATTTATATCTACCAATTCCAAAATCATTCCAAACTAGTCCCTCCAAGCATGAAAATACAACATAAATTCGAAAAAGAAATACAATCCAGATTCAAAATCCTGTAAACTTATATCTTCTTTTCACCCAAACCAGTAAAAGAAAAGGGAACATTGTAAAGCAAAATTTATAAACAAAAAATAAACCGAAACATGCTCCTGAATTATGCATATATAAATCAAAATAAAACAAAATAGTGCCATGATTCAATAAATCATAATAAATTAGAAGTAAAATCAATTACCTCATTCTCTGAAATGGGTATTGTTTTGTAGCATTGGAGGTGGTTTTCTTCAAGAATGAAATACCTCTTGCGTGAAAACTGTAAGCCAAACCTATTGGACCTAATGGAATAAAGCCATCCTTCCATTCTTCCAATATTTTGAGGCATACCCATTTCAGCAAACCCACTTTTCTTTGGTTTCTTGGGGAAAAAGAAGAAGAAAAAAGCTTCTTAATTATAAATGCTTCTTCTGCATATTGATTGATAGTCTGGATTCTGTTTTTGGATTTTCTAAAATTTGATATATGACATATATCCAAATTAAGAAAAAGCAGAGCTATAGTTGATGTGTAAGGCCATTTGAAATATATTTATGTAATCCAATTAGAATCTTGAATAAATAAATTGAGGTTGATCCTCTGATTCTCTTACCCTTTGAGGGTATGTGAGAATCCAAATTGCCAAACACATTCAAAGAATTTCATCCTTTTAAAAGTTTTGTTCTTTTTTTTTTTTTTTAATTGCTAAAACATCGGAATGGGATGTAAAATGACAGTCTTTTTTTAGTATTTGATTTGATGGTCAAACCGCTTGCTCATCATTTGCTATATGCCATGCATCAACAGCCTTTCCATAACAGTTTTTGATGGTCAAACCGCTTGCTCATCATTTGATTCAGTTCATGGAATGTAATTTAGCAAAATTAACTATTTTACTAACAAAACTTATTTAAGTGGTGATTTGAGTAGCTATTAGCCGGTTAAATAACGTTTTTATTAAATGTAAAAGTTAAATGTTAATACAGATAATTTTTTATAAAGTGCTATTTTACTTTATAAAAGTTCTTTTAAAGCGTTTTTTCTGAGTCTCCTCAATAAAAAAAAAAATAGCATTTTGATGTTAAAAACTGCTTAAAGGAATTGCAAATGCATGAGAGCGAGAGATTGCAAAATTTGCTCATGTAATGATTTTTGATTTCACATGATAGGATACTGTCACAGAGCACTTGCACATTATAATGTTTTGACCATAAATACGCACCCATCACACTAAAATTGGCCTAATATATAAATATGCCCCTAACGCTTGTAAGAATTCCCTGATGGCACCATATCATTTGCATTTGATCTATTGTACTTCTAAATTATCCAAAAGTGATATTTCATGCCCCTGCCGCGTTACCCTTAAGGAAAATAACCAAAACGGTTCCTGAAAAATTACCAAAATGGTTTCTCACCCTTCTTCCTCAAGCTCTAATAATGGCAGAGGGATCAATTGGGTAATTTTTCAACCCAAAAATGAACTTTCAATTCTGGAGATAAAACATCTAAGTGAGCATAATAAAAACTCTCACAACGAGGATTCTAAATATACCTTCAAATCCATCGTCCCACCACCATAAAGCCTCATAAAATGAAAATGAAATTTTAGATTGTTTTGACTTATTTACTCGGCCCATTTCAAACTCAACTGTCTTGCCTCCTATTGTGCAGTGGTCTTAAATTTGAAAATCAACTACTGGAGCTAAGTAGTATAAAAATGAAAAAAAAAGAAAAAAGAATGCTCTATTTTATCTTTGAAAACGTTTCGACATTTTTTTTTCTCATTTTTACACTAATTTAACTTTGATCATCGGTTTTCTAATCCATGACCACCATTCAACTCCTCTCAACGATATCTTTCCGTTGGTACTAGTATTTTGCACGATATGTGGCCGAAGGGTTGAATTTGTAACGGGTTGGTTATATGGGTCAAAATAACCCAAAATTTCGTTATCCATTTCACGAGACTTTACGGTGGTGGGACGACAGATTTGAAAGCATATTTAGAATCCTCGTTGTGAGAACTTTCATTTAATATGCTCACTTGGATTTTTTATCGACGGAATTGAAAGTTCATTTTTGAGTTGAAAAACTACTCAATTGGTTCCTCTGCCATTGTTGGAGCTTGAGGAAGGAGTAAGGGGCCATTTCGGTACTTTTTCAGGATAATGGGGTAGGGGCATGAAAGGTCACTTTCTAAGTAGTTTAGGAGCACAATAGGTCAAATGCAAACAATAGGATGCCAACAATCATTTGGGGGCATATTTATGTATTAGCCCCACTAAAATTTGTTAGTCTTTAGTCATCATTTTTCGTAAGTTGTTTCATGTTCTTCAATTATGTTGTTTCTTGAATAATACATTTTTACAAAGGGGGAAAAAAAGTTTATTCATACAAATATCATTTTTTTAATGGTTGATTTGGTTACCTAAATTCAAATTGTGTGAAAAGTTTTTACTAGAAAGTACAGTTATGTTGAATTATCATATTTTGTTTGTTTGAATGATGATAAAATTTACCCCTAATTCGGAATGACAATGAATTTATTTGTAATTGAAAATCATTTTAAAATGAATTCAAGTGTTTAAAATAATTAATTTAAAATTCAGACTTCAAAATATGAAATATATATATAAGTGAATTTACAAATACATTACAAAATTAATCCAGAAAATTTATTCTAAAGTAATCCAGAAAATGTCATACATTATCGGAAATTTTAAAAAGCATAAACAAACTACATTGATGTCCCTAATTGCAATATTTTTTTATTTATGTATCCTACAATTGTATGGATTTGTCAATTTAATGAATTTTATAATAATCAATTAACCGGAAATATGAAATTTATTGGAAGGCATAAAATTTTGTTTAAAAAAGGGATCAACATCTATGCTATTCTAAAATGAAAATTAAAAACTAAGAGTTGTAAAAGATCATAGAAATACAACAATTTTTTAAAGCGAATTTTAATTTGATGTTTCCTAGAAAAACAGTGAATCTTAATAAACCTTATTTTTTGACAACCGTAAGCCTTTTTAAAACTATTATTTTAAGAAAAATTTTAGTTGATATTTTGTATTTTGTGCATAGAAGAAAAAAAAGACAATGCTCACCAATGAATGGAGAAGCAACCAAAAGCCAATCTCCCTAATTAACAACAAAATTTCTAATGTTCTAACAGCAAACTATTTTCACTTTAAAATGGTCCATTGATCCCATTCCAAATTCTGAATCACTTTTCAGCCTCAGATACTAACCAAGTTAAACCAATACTATCTCAGCTCCCTATTACAGAAAACACATAATTCGAGTCATCTTTTGGTTTCACTTGCGTATGGAAATATCTATGTGTAAATATGCCACACATGCCATGAAAAAGAAGAAAAATGCAGATACCAGCATCAATGGCTCTGCTAGCATGAAGATTTGGTTGAAAGTATAATACACCTGCAAAATCAAACAGATTATATCTGTGAGCAGGAGAGAGCAGCACAAGAAAGTAACTGCCATTATAGATATCAAAATAGTGAATGCAAGAATTTTTCCCTGCATAGAAACATAAAAAATGGTTGCAAAGAATGCTACAATTTCCCCAATCAAAGAGGCCTACATTTCCATGACGCTTATGTCAAATATAACCAAACCACAAAGAAATGTATCAATCGCTGCACCACATTTCTTGTCTAAATAACTTTCCCTGAACTAATCATCATCTTCAGGAGTTATTCAGTGCCATTTTCTTAGCAGCTTATAAACTCTACTCCAACATACTTGATCATATTTTGTGACTGTAAATCATACATGCTCCTACTTGCATTGGTGAAGGTGCTTGATGGATTACCCCATAATTGACACTAGTTATTATTTTTATTCATTGGATAAGGCATTATCAACAAATGAAATAGTTACATGTATCACTCCAGCCTAAATCTTATTTCTCAACAACTTATCATACATCTACCAACATTTTGAAACAGTGGTACTATAAACTGAGTTATGAGAGCAGTAAAGAAGCAACAAAATTAACCAGGAAATCGAAATCACCTGAAATGGAGAGTTGTGCTCAGGAACTACATTCTTCTTTTCCAGAACCACCACAGTTCTCCCAACAACATCAAGATATGAATATTTTGTCTGCAATAGCCAAATTTAAGGTCATTGACGCTTATTACTATCCAAACACAAAATCTAAGACAAAAAAAAGCTGTTAGCCTCTGGACGCAAGCACCTCAGATTCACTCCTAAATCCATGGGACTGCAAATTGGTGCGCGTCATTAACAATTCACGGTATGTTCATGTGCCATCCTTAAATCAAGGGATCCATAACCTACATGTCTTCCATGGTAGTAAAAGAAGATGAAAAGAAGTAGAAGACTCTTCAGGAGTTGTAATTAGGGACATGTAATTTATATTAGTTTTGTAATACATTACTCACGGTTACCTATTATTACTATTAGTGTTGGATTTGGAATTTAACATATTGCGAACCCGTACCCATTTTGGGGCCCAAATGTACCACGGATTAGGTCTATAGCAGGGATACCATAACTTTATCAGAGCTTATGTAGAAATGAACTACACAGTCAAATACCAGTGTGCTTACTGAACTAATAAAGCTATAGTTGCAATTTAACAGGCACACAGCCAAGAAGAATTGAATAATTGTAAGTTTAAATAATTGCTACACAAGGACTAACTACCTCCAGGTGCTGCTCTACTTGAAAAGGAACCACAGCTGAAGGGTCTTTGGATCCTTCTGGCAGCACAACCTGAAATAAAATGGTTTTGCTTTAGAAAACTTACATTCTGCAATCTGTACAAAAGGATTAACCAATGAATGGACAGCTGTAAACAATGGAAATATGGAACCAGAAGGATAGAAATAGCACATACCTTGATTGTCAACTTGTCTACAACAGTCTCAACAAGAGGACAGCCGAAGCTGAAGTTGAGGTAACGCCTTCCATCAGGAGACTCAAAAAGAAAATCTTCCAGAGGTAGCCCATAACCAATAACAAAAGTAGCTTTCCAACCTCCAAATAAAGGATACCGCGGTTCAATTTCAAGTTCGGACTGCTAGGAAAGTCTTTTTGAGTCAAGATGTTTGAAGTACAAAATCAATCTCAAAAACAATGAATACCATATATTCCTATACAGAGTAATTATTAGATTCTATGCACTCCACATATAATATGACATAGTTTCATCTAAGGCAAACCAAGAACATTAGAAATATAGTAAACTGAAAGGAAATATATAATCTGACTATCTCTGTTATTTGTAGTTAATACCACTATAGTATCTACAATAGAAGAGAAGATGAAATATCCCTATTTCTTCTTAATAATTGACAAAATGCACCCTAGCCAATGACAGTAGGAAATGACATGAAAGAGGGATGAAGAGATCATATACCTTCCGATAATCTGTACGCAAATGAGATGATGAAATGTTCCCTATCTCATCTCGATAATAGACAGAATGCACCCTAGGTGGCAGCCTTGCTAGGAGATGTTTGAATGAAGATATTCCACTAAAAGATGGCCTAGACTGATACTCGACCCTGCCAAAAAGAAATTTACAGAAGATTAAATGAATTGAAATGATAAAAGAATTACGTTATTTTTTAAAAAGAAGGAAAATTTAAGCATGTACAAGTTTGTTCATCATTCAATGCGTATCTATCAGTACAGCTAGCTATCTAAGAAAGAGAAAACAAGATATTTGCACGCACAGGAATGATTTCCCAAATAAAACAAATCCCCAAACTTCCTGAATTAAATATGATAAAATTATTATATAATAAATTAACAAGATGTATCATTTTCATTGTCTGAAATATAGAATACTTCTTTTGAAATCTAGAGTTAGGTTAATTTCATTATTTGAGAAAACATTAGGGAAAAAAGGCAACAAAGAATTATGAATTATCACTAAAGGATAAAATAATGCAAAAGATACTGTTAACATTTAAGAATGAAGAATAATTTCCCAAATAAAACAAATCACCAAACTTCCTAAATTAAATATGATAAAATTATTATATAATAAATTAACAAGATGTATCATTTTCATTTTCTGAATTATAGAATACTTCTTTTGAAATCTAGAGTTAGGTTAATGTCATTATTTGAGAAAACATTAGGGAAAAAAAGGCAACAAAGAATTATGAATTATCACTAAAGGATAAAATAATGCAAAGATACTGTTAAAATTTAAGAATGAACATAAAGTAAATGTAAACATAAAAAAAACTAAATCTAGCACTTGTTCAAGATGAAATGAAACGTGGGAGACTTGTTCAAAATAGTTTAGACTTGTCCAACATGTGTCTCTGTTGGAATTAATTAAATTAATAAGTTTTAATTAATTAATATCCACTGATGACTCGTGGGTTATGGGTAGACCCAATGGGTAACCCTAATAGCTCAACACATATATAAACCCTCTAATAAGATATTAGAGAGGAGAACGTAATACATTACGTAGAATTTGTCTGCGGTAGCCTTCCTAGAGAAAATTAAGGTTTTCTCTCTCCCATCACCTAGCTCCTTTAATCTCTACGTCTTAAGTTCTTAGATCGTGAAACAGCGCTATAGGACTATATGTTCTATAGACGGCCTAGCATACTCAATCCTGTGATCACTTCCGCTTCCACTCATGGGAATTTATTCATCAAATACAAGAGGCATTTATATTTATTCCCGCTTTATTTATATTTGTTATATATGAAATCCTTCAGTCTCCATATACACACTAATGAATTGAGCAACAGATAAACAGGAGCAAATAAGACTAGACGCAGATAGGAAAGAGATGCAGCGGAATGGGCCATGGGTAAAACAGAATGGGGAACTAAAAAGAATTGTTAAACTTCAATTTAAATCACCATTACGTGCGGCGGTATGGTATTTCCTTTGTGTCTTCCAGTCTAAGTTTGCACATTAG
>CATIWJ010105614.1:0-17887 GCA_949640765.1 Croton laevigatus
ATTATTAGAAAAAGAATAAGATTATGAAGATTTGAAATAATTCACGTAAAATGAAGGAATAAAAAACAAATCAGGGCATATATCTAATTAATTAATAATAAATTTGAATGGATTATTAATATTATTATACTTGAGTTGAGATAGTACAAATTAAAGAGAAGAAAGACAGGAGGTGTACCAACCCACCATTAATATTGACTAATTGACTCCTACTTTCCTCTTCTACTCCAAATATTCATAATGGATGGAATAAATAAAATAAAATGAAAAGGAAGCTGCTCTTCAGTATCCTTCCTATTCCTAATGTGCTTAATTTCAATGCTAAATAATTACAACTTTGACGACAAAAATAAGTCTTAGTCCCAAATAAATTAGGATCGGCTATATAAATTTTTTAGTGGTTAACCTCACTAAACATAATAATAGCATTTACCATGAGCCTTGGATTCCTTCCATGACATGGATTTTACACTTCCATTCAAGTTTGTTATTTACCAAATTCGCATCAATATCTAAGGCTCGTAAATCTCTAGCTATCACCTCCTTCCAAATAGTCTTAGATCTTCCTCAACTTTTCTTGGCTCTCTCGACCATCAAATTCTTACATTTACAAATTGCCGCTTGAGGAGGCCTCCGTAAAACATGTTCATACCATCTAACATGTCAATACCATCTAAGTCTTCATTCTCTCATCTTATCCCCAATTTCCGCTACGTGAACTTTTAGTTGTATATGTTCATTCTTAATTTTGTCCAATCTTATATGGTCAAACATCCATCTTAACATTCTCATCTCTGCCACATTCATCTAATGGAGATGTTGCCTCGTCCGTACCCAATATTTACTCTCATAGAGCATCACTGTTTGTACAATTATCCTATAGAATTTATCTTTCACCTTTAGAGATATTTCCTTGTCACATAGTACCCCTGATGCACCCTTCTGCTTCATCCACTCAACTTGTATTTTGTGGACCACATCTTCATCCATATGGCCTTCATTCTGAAACACAAGATATTTAAATTGTTTGGATTTGAGGTCCAAAACTCCATCCAACTTAACCTCTTGTTCTTGCTTCTTCCTTAAAGTGAACTCACGCATATATTTTGTTTTCCTCCACACTTCCAACTTACGTTTAACTCCATCGTTGATTTCATCAATCAGCACAACTATAAAAATAAATTTAATTCAAACTTTTAAAAAAAAAATAATTACACATATATTAAATCTTATTTTAGTTAAAACTTTGATAAAAAAATATATATAATTCAAAATTATGAAAATTATTACAACTATAAAAAAAATTTATTTAATTTTTTTTCCCATTTCTATCGACAACCATGAATGTAATTAAATTAAATTGTTGAATAAATTATTATACGACTAACTAAAATTAGAAAAAAAAAAGGTACATATATAAATATACTAGCCATTTATAGATGTTCTAATGTTTATTTATGTAAAGCATATATCTTTTTCATTAAGTTTGGTAATTAAAGTAAGTGACAAGTTTTCTTTTAATTAAGTTAATATACAAAAGGGGTTTTCCCTTTCCTTGGCGTGTGTGCGCGTGTATATATATATAACTGAAATTAACTTCCTTTACGTAATTGGAGCCAAACACAAAAGTCGTAGGCATTAATTACATCGTAGAATTTTTTAACACAAAAGTCGTAGGCATTAATTACATCGTAGAATATTTTAAGTAACCAAAATTGGTGATTCCTTCACATTAAAATCAAAAGATTCCATACAATGACTTGCGAAATTAGTCTTAAAAAGTTGGTAAAGCATTTCAGTCAGCTAGCTATTCAGATTTTCAGAAGCATCAACATTATTTGTATTGTATGCCAACTTCCTTTCTCTGTTACCAAAATGTACGACACAAAATGAATGGCACAACAGGTCTACAAGTTACAGACCAAAACCTTCATCATTTTCAGGGAGGCTAAGCTAATACCCAGATTTTGCAGCGTCCTTTGGACATATTTAACTTTGAGATGAGTTTTAAATAAACTAGTCGAGTTAAAGTTACCTCAGAAGTCAAAAAGTTAGCATCAGCGCGCATCATGAAACTGCATTTTTGTCAGGCATCAAAAGGTATCTGAAACGGGAATCAAATGGAAGAATGCCGCAGTTGCGAGAACCAAGCAGGCTTTGCCGCCTGCGTGATATGCATTGCTCAACAAAGGCAGCCTGATTGGATGGAAGATAATGTGATATCCAAACAGCCAAATTTGAATCATCAATTAAGCCTTTGGCATAACAGTGTAGCATTTTTGGCACCAATAACTTCCCCTTACTGCTAACTCCAACTGAAGCTCTTATGAAATCATGCTGGGCTTCTTCAAGCTCCTCCTTCACATTCTCAGCTGTGTACACTCTTACCTGCATTTTTTTTTTTTTATTAAGATATGAATTCACAATACACCACTAACTTAGAGAACCGTGCATATAAATCAAATGTTATTGTTATTACCGCGGGCGATGAGTACATTCCGCAGCTAAGAGCAAATGTTGTTAGTGGTTCGTACGTGTCTATTGCAGACTTCCGCTGTTCCCCCGATATCTTCAGCTTGTGAAGAGCTAGAAGCAAAGCCTGACAATAGTGTTCGCTTGTCAGTGTTGATCAGGGAACAAAATATGAGGAGAACAAAACAGTGATTCATCTATTGACATAATCAGAACAGGCACATACAGTTTGTGGCCTATGGAGAGGGGGTTTCATCTTCAAAATTATGTACTCAATAGCAGCCGCACTAAAAGAATGCCCCCCCACAGTGTACGCAGCCTGGAAGAATCCAAACATTACATAAATAAATGCTCCACAAGCATTGAAATTGTCCAAAAAATAAAAATGATCCAAAGATTAAGTTACAGTTACAAATCAAACCTTTTGCATCAAAGAAAAGAGCTTCAAGTCACTTCTTGGAACTCCATATGCCAAGTATGCCTGACAAAGAAGAGAATAGAGAACAATTGAATATTTTGGTTTTGAAGTATATGAAACTCTAATTTCATCATCTGTACAAGAACTTTATGTGCCAATTTAGGAAAGAGACCTACATGCATGATCAAAGCATTGTACAAGTTGATCCAGAAAGCAAGCTTCTCGTTGCGTGTCAAGTGGATAGGGTTCACTTTGGCCAGTTGCTCAACAAGAATCCTGCTCTCCAAAGTCCAAAAAGTACAATAAAAAGATTTATCATATTTAACAAGAGCTTAGATTAAGCAATTTCAGGCGAAAAATAAGTGAATTAAAACAAGCAGCAGGAAAAGAATAGAACTTGTTTGCTAGATGAAGGGACATTCATTAAAAGAAAGTATGACAGATATTATGAACTGGAAGAATAATAATAAGTATAAGATGTGAAAGCAGAATTTGCAAGCAAATTGTCTGTTCATGATGCCGAAGCTAGTGAAAAGTAAATTTAATTGAAAAGAGAAGATTAACTGAAACAAAAGCTACCTAGGCAGAAATATAGCGGATTACTTTCTAGGCCAGAGCTGCTCACAAAATGTTTTCATTATTTATTCTGTAGCAATAATTCTTAGCTTCCTTAGGTCCAAAAAAACTTAAAATTTCTCAAGTGAGAACGACACAGATCTTCTACAAGGGTAAAAAATTAAAAATATCATACCTGAACCTCTTTAATGCCCCTGAGGCATACTCTAATTGTTTCTTCCCAACTGACATCCAAGAAACTTCCGTTGTTAACCCATAGTTACCGATATCTGCCCAGCTCAGCTTCCCGTGCACTCTGTAAGGATCAAAGACATTGTCTGAAGCCAAAACTTCAGAGCTGCACTGTACATCAATTTGGGGGCTCTGCACCCATGATGAAATTATTGAGCGCTCAGATGAGGACCACCATGATGAATTGGAAAAATGTCCTCGAGGGGACACAGGCGAGGATTGGCTTTCCATTGCAGATGATTTGGATGGTAGAGTAGAATCTGCCAGAGTCGCGAATATATTTTTCATACATCTAACCATCTCCTCTGAAAGTCGATTAGGGTAATCCCAGAGGCCCTTAGATGGTAATCCTATGGGAATCATCTTGACCTCCGCAGATTTAGCAGATTTCTTGTCCAATTTCACAGATTCTTTGTCATCCGAAAGTGCAATTGACTTCACCGCATGCTGATCCAAGACAATATATTAGCAGTCAAGTACTCCAGTGATAAAATTTTCTGATAAGCGTTTGCAGCTACAAATTTGAAAATATTCATTTTTTAAGAAAGAAAACTTCATCACATATCGTACTTTTAAATTTTCAAAGTGGGAAAATAGTTTCTGACAATTCATTTATCATATGCCATATCTGCTAGAACACATGCTTCCGAATCAAACAACTCTCTTCAATCTAACACAACAAAAAGAGACCAAACAACAATCACCAAACCTAATAGATTTTCTAGCAGACAAAAGAAAGGAGATCTGTTGGAATCACCCCCATTAGAATCTCCTCATCAATGGCAAAATATTTCATTGAATTCCGATCCTTATTTCTGCTAACAATTGTCACATAGATCCAGGTACTTGTAGGCCACTACTTCATTCATAGCATAGACATACCAAAATCAATCTTTTATGTCAGAAATTTTTTAATTTCTGTTGAAGTAAGAAGACATTACCAAACATACCTACCACATGCTAAAACAAGGAAAAGAGAAAAACTGCTTTAGAAATATACAAGCCAAAAGAATCAAGAAAGTTACCTCTATTTCTGATTGTCTGCTGGAAGTTTCAGATCCACATATGAAAGGATGGTCTTCACCTGATATATCTGTAGAATCAGAACGCTTCTGACACCTTGAAGAAAATGAAATCTGGAAAAGTTGGAAAAGTCACAAATTGCACAAACTTTATAGAAAACACTCGTAGGAAGAGCAACACAAACTTCATATGTTTTACACCAAACAACATTGGATGGAATGTGAACAGTACAAAATCCAACCACAAAAAAGATAAAAGATGAGTTTTTTATCCAACCAGGAGAAACAATGTGTGAAGGAAAAGATTAATTACCGCAGCTCTTGGAGTTTCAGAGGAGCAAACAGATTTGAACTGAGAATCTGAATGCCTCAGCCGATATTCAGCAAGCCTTCGTTCATTTCTCTCTTGACTAAGTTGGAAATGCAAAGATACAATTTCTTGTTCAAGCTTTGAAACTGTGACTTCCAATACTGCAATAGTGGATAGGAGCTCCCGAGCCTGAGGAAACATACAAGAAAGTTACTCAGAAGAATAACTCATAATAGAAACCTTGTCCATAAATGAAACAAAAACTAGAGTTCAAACCATGTACGTCTGTCCCATAATAAGTGTCTCACTTGCACTTTCTCTAATCTCTACTATTAAGAAGAAACATTTATTAGGTTGAAATTGCAAAATTTAATAGATAAAAAGAATATTTTACCCATCATTTAAATGTTCTGTTATTTCTTATGCACATGGAGCAGTTACCACTTACCACTGTGCAAATGGCAGAAAAGGAAAAATACCACACCCTTTTTTTTAAATCTAAAAGTGAGATGCTTATTTTGGGACAAAGGAAAATGGCAAGTGAGACACTTATTATGGGACGGAGAGAGTATATAAGATGAAAACTAGCAATTTATAATCAAGTGGTACTAACAACCAGAAAGTCATCCAAGTAACTCCTCTCCAAAGTCCAAGGTATCAACTCATAGAAAGTAGCCTATGCTGAACATAGAATCCACATAGAAAGAATGCCTTAATTCTGTTTCTACTTCAACAAAAAAATGCCTAGGCAAAGTGAAATATTAATTTCAGAAAGAGGATTCTAGAGGAAGCACCTGGTTATTTGCATGATCACTTAATAACATACAACAGTCAATCATAAACTTAAGAGAAGCAGAAGAAGTGTACATGATGTGGAAGGCATGATGGACAAGATAATTTAACAGCATTTTTCCCAATAGCATCTTCCAGAACAGCATGCACTGCTATCTCTTCTTGCAACTGTCGTTGCAATCTTTCAACCTGTTGCAGAGACATGTTCTTAAAAAAGAATATTCCAAAGGTCATTGATATATTAAAATAGCAGGAGGCTTATTCGTTACCAACTGAAGCTGGAAAACCACATTTTTTCTGAAGAAAGGATTCAAACATTAACAATTGAACAACAATGCCTTCATTTCATAGAGAAGAAGAAAGTATTAATCCCATCATAACAAGAAAACTCTCATTACTTAACAAAAACCTTAAATAAATAAAAAGCTTACACTTATAAGCACCACTAATTCATAAGCACCATTTATTGCCAGGAAAAATAAGAAACGCCTTGTTATAACTTATAATGATTGATAAGCGTACAAACGTGTTTGTATAACACCTCCATGTTAGTCATACTTAGGGACACATGTGATAGATTAAAAGCTAGCAGTTCAGGTTTCAAAGAATTAGCATGAACACCATGATTACTCTTCAAGAGAATATCATTTTTGCTACACACCAATCCTAAGAATGTAAAACAGACACCGAAGTTCCACATAAACAAGATCACAACCACAAAGCCCCAGGAAGAAAGAACTTACATCTTGCTCTAGTTGGATTCTGTAAGGAAAAGAACTGTAGCTTTCAACGCGTGATCCAAAAGTTCTAGCACCATCAATAACATTGCTTGCCTGAAAGTCGCACATTTAGTATCATTGTTAACTGTTAATTGAACTTTGTGTGGGTGGGTGTGGGGGGACTGGGGAGAATCAATGAGCATTGCAACTAATAACTTAAGATGTTTTAGACAACATTATCAACTTGCAGCAAATTATTTAAAGCTTACTCTCTGATAAAACTAACTGATATTTATTTCATAAGAAAGAATTAGGAAACCTGAAGGATTGAACAGTGGAAGTCGGCCTTTCCCATTTCAATGTAAGAAGTTCAATCAGAAATCAGAATCCTAATAATGGACTACAAAGTAATTACTTCTATGTAGGACATTAGTATATAGAAGCCTCCAAATTGAAGATATTACTCACAAAAGACTGAAGCTCAGTTGGGCCAAAAATGGACGACAAAAGTTATATCACACCAACATCAACAGGCACAAAATCCCCAAACCCCCAATAGAAGTTTTGGTCTTCTGTCTCTATAGACATGCATAAACCTAAAAATAAAATTCAACCAAGCTACCGCCTAAAGGAAAATGAGAAGCACATTATCACTGACCTTTAATGGAGATTCATTGCTCTGAAGCTCATCACCAAGATCTAACTGAGTTTCTGGATGGCCACAAGTCAAACTAGAGTGCGAAAAATCGGAGGTACAACCACCTCTGTACAAAATGCCATTAACAACAAAAGAAAGCGTGAGCAAAAGAAGGCATGTATAAATGGAGAAGAGACAAAGAGGCAACAAGAAGCGGTCTTTCTTACTGGCTAAAGGCAAACAGCATTACTGGAAAGTCGCACATACTACTTTCATGGGAGTAGTTTGGCTTTTATCAGAAAAAGCAAACCCTGAAAATCACCACACCACACACTTTGGCTGCTGCAATGCAAGCAGGAAAATGTTACGCCCATGAATCATTAATAGTACCCACAAATTAAAAACTGGATTTGAATTGGATGAGTAACAAGAAAGACGGGGGATAATAAGACGCAGAATTAGAGAAAAAACTGTGCCACCTGTGAGCATGTGATGAGAGAAACAAAATAATGAATGCTGTAGCTACCAGTCACTTTCAACACAACCGTACAAAATTAAATAAATGGAAGAGTGGGTTTAGACTATTTTCTTTCTCTTTTATCTTTGGAGTCAAGTCAAAGACCCTACCACCATCACTTGAAACCCAAAACTAGACAAAGAAACTAGATTCGGAAAGCAAGAAAATATAGGTAAATTCTGCAACTTTTGAGAAAATGATTATGTCCAAAAATGGTTGGAATATAAAGAAATGGAAAGGAATAAAAAAGTAAGGGAAGAGAAGAGAAGGGGAAAAGTGGGGTACCTTGCTAAATCCTAACTCTCATGGAAGAGAAAGTCATAAGCTTTTCGAAGTTGAGGAAGTTAGGGAGAATCAGAGAAATTCAAATTCGTTAGCTTTTGCGAACCTTTATTATGCCCTTTTCTGGGTTCTTTTATAAAAAGGGAAAAAGAGTCGAATGGATGAGAAGATTGGAAAAAGCGTCCAATCAAGAGCAAAATGTCGAAGTCAATTAATCAAACAAGCAAAAGAACAATCCAAAGGACAGATCCCAGTGGTCCCATTTTCACTTGCAGAGATTTGAAAGATGTGCGAGCAAGAATCTTCGTGAATTCAAAATGAAGTTTTGGTGAGAGAAAGAGAGCTGGATTTAGTACTGCTGAAATTGAAGCATTAGTGTTAGTGCTCGTTGTTGCAGCGCCTTACAGAATAACACCTGTGCGTGTGCTTTTGACAAATTCAAATTAATAATAATAAAATATAGGAGTAAGTAATTAGACATGAAAATAACAATATTCAGTTATAATAATATTTTAGGCATCTGAACTCCATGTTTGTTTTAGTATCTAAATTCTCAAAAAGAATGAAAGAGTGTCTCGACTTCTTAAAATCTAATTTTTTGGTGCTTGAACTCCATGTTTCCGGCAAGCATCATTGGTGAAGTATTCTGTTGAATACTCCATCAAGGACAAAAAATCAAAGTTTTAACATAAGCTTATTTGTATTGTGGGATTCCGTAAGCACGATTCCTACGTGTTATTGCCAACATGGAGATGTTGCCTAGAATAATTATATGCTGAAATTGTGACAGTGTTAAAAAAAAAAAAGGAGATGCTTGGCTAACACGTGGAGTTCATGCACCAAAAAATTAGATTGTAAAAAGTTGAGACACTCTTTTATTCTTTTTAAAAGTTTAGACACCAAAACAAAAAAGGTAACAAAGTCCAGACACCTAAAATATTATTAACCCCAACATTCATATAGCAACAGAAAAGAAACACTAGTAGATTTTGTCCTCTTGCATTTGCTGTGCTGGGAAAAGACCAAAGCCAGCACAGCTCTTCAGAATTCAAATTATTTTGAAATTGTGCTGGCTGACGATCCATTTCTTCGCCTTTTTTTATTACATAATGACAATGAAAAGGTAACAATTTTTTTTTCACAAAATGAAGAGGTAACAAGTTGTAGACATGAATATGCGAAGATTGGACTGCTTTTTTAGGAAGTCTGAAGAGAAAAAACAAATGCAGAGTCTTATTATTGTAAAGTCTAGAGAATAAAATGTTACTGGTACTAGAACAGTGCATTTTGGATATAAACTTTTTTTTTTTTTTCTCTTTATACAATCTGCCAAAATGTCATTCGATACAAATCAAGCAAAATTCAATTCAAATTACAAAGTTTACAACAGATTCACAAAGTTTACATGGGGTGCTTTTACATTACTGGATTTTCAACCACACCCTCCTCTACTGCTGATTCTGGCTTCTCTTTTACACAGATCTTCTTATCAAATGGTTGCTTCTCAGAGTCACTGCTATCAGTCGCTTTGTGCTTTGATGATTTTGAGGGTGATGATGACAAGTCACGACTTTTAGGCTCGTCTGATTGGTTGACAACCATTGGGGAAGGTGGGGGTAGCTCGGAGTCTCGACATGGATCAGTCAATGATGAGGATGACAAGCTTCTTGGGGAAAGTAAGGCACTCCCAGCTTTCTGCTGTTCCTCCAATATCTTCTGCAAATACCTCGCATGTTCCTCTATCCGCAGCTGAAGGGATCTTTGTACCTAGTATATATTATACCACAATAAAACGCTGAAAGATTTATAGCTATTACTATGTATATTTCTGTTAAGCAATGACATACCTCAAGCTGTTCATGCAGCTGTTTCTGAACTTCCATTTGCATGCGCAAAGCCTCAGTAATTTGAATTGTCCTGCAACAAGAAAAAGAAAGAAAAAATGCACAATTTTTCACATATGAAGGTTACAATCATATAAGTGTGAATTCCAAAGAGAGAGAGAAAAAAGAAAAAACATATTTGAATAGTTCATATGTCAATCTTAACCCTTTTCCTCGCCCATCAATCTCAATGTTAGCTGAAGTTGCTTTCTTTTCCTCTGGGCCGGAAACCTTCTTCTCTGTAAAAGAAAAGGGGAAAAACAACCAAAAGTCAGTTGCACATATTATAAAGCAAGAAATCACTCAAATAAAGCAGGGAACTAAAATAACAAGCAACTAACTATTCATTAACCCAAAGAAAAGGTTGTTACTAATTTCCACTGATCCATTATAAGTTTATTACCTTCTTTTTTCTCTGGTAAATACTTGGCAACTCGATATTTCTGAAGGAAGAAAAAGGAATAGGCAAACATAAAAGGTTTAGCATTCTATGATGTGAATTAAAACACATAACTAGTAAACACTTTCAGCTGGGTACCTGTAAATGGCTTTTCACATGATATATAGTCAAACTTTCAACATTCATTAGCTTTAGGACGCCTTTTGGAGTAGCCTCTACATTATAAAACAAAATCAGGATCCTCATATATCAAGAAAATTGGAAAACTAATGATCCAAACCTAAAATCTGAGAATGTGTACAATAGGCTGCGCTTACTTTCAGCACCACCAAGTTTGTTGACAGCCTCCACAAAGCATTCATGAAGCTCAGGTGTCCACCTCATTCTAGGCTTGTGCACAGCTGCTGGAATAGGAGAGGGAAGACTTGAAAGAGCATCGAGAGATTGTGCAGCATGTGCCAAATTCCCAGTGCATGTCAATCCTATTTCAGAATTTAATTCGGGTGTTTCATATATTTCCTAAATAGCATCAAGGTTGAAATAAAAACATTAGTCAACTGAAAACGGTGCTGGTTGACATCACTAACCGACACTTTCCAAATTTTTTAATCTAAATTCATTAGAGAACATCAGAACAAAATCTTATACTATAAAAGTTAAACTGTGGAATAACAGTTTATGTTTATGTCCTAGTACATGCTCAGTGTCCCCCCTTGAACTTTGAATGTCTCTCGTATTCAAAAAATTGTTTTGGTAAGAGAAATGTTGTTTTCATTATATCAATTTCAATTCCAATCAGAAACAAAATAATAATAATAATAACAGTGACAATGTACTTACATCAACCCTGGGATTTTCTCCATTATCTGTAATGGCTATTTCAAGTTCATCAGACAAAAATTGCAGTTCCAATTGCTCTGTCAATGCCAAACTGTCACTTCCACAGTTACTATGAAAACTGCCCTCAGAAGCATCTGCAGGCAAATTAGAGAAGTTTTTCATGAGTGCATCTGGATGCTCCTCTGCGTATGAATTATTTATATCCTCGCTGAAAAGCGGGGGAGATTTGGTTGAATCAACTGCAGAAAAGGACTGGCTGCATGTTGAAGGAGGTGGAAGAAATGGCAAATTTCCAAGTTGGAGATGAGTTTCAGAACTTGATGAAGATGAAAGATATAAACTGGTGCAAAACATGGATGAGCGCTGAATTGTGCTCTTAGCATGTTGAGCATGAGAACCAGGAGACATAGGGCCATTTGCTTCAGATTTTAAACAATACTTTGGAGGTTGGACTGTACATGCTTGCAAATTGTTCTGAGAACTTCGAGAGTCTGTTCGTATGAAAGGGGAAGGGCGTAAAGAAGAAGAGCATTCACTTGTCAGTGGACTTTGACCTTCTATGCTAAAAAAGTCATGCATTGGAGATGCAGCAGTGAAATATGGCTGTGTGACTACTTTATGGGGCTCACCTTCTCTTACTGATACAACTCCACGGTGATTCATTGCTACAGCCCAACCTTTTTACCTACCTATCAGATGAACATAAGCTTTATGCCAAAACTTGGTAGAATACCTTTAGAGATGGAAAATGATGACATGAATCGGTTTGAGATTTCAGAACTTGCTCTTTCAACTTTGAAGAAAACATGAAATATAGAGGAAAACCAACAACAAAAAGTGTAAATCTTAATCTCAAACTAGTTTGGATCAGAATATAGAGGGACAACTAAAACAAAACATGGTCAAAATTTAAGTTGGTGTTGTGTTCCAACTTCCAAATCATCCCCATTTCTTTATTATAGTGTTCAGTATGAAGGCATTACATTTTACGTATACCTTTCTTCTTGTTATCTCATTTGAGCAAAAAGAAAATCCACCAACCATCTATCAGCCACATTTTAGAGAAAAAATTTCAATCCACATACACTTGGAAGCCAACAGAACATCATCAAATCTATAACTAGATTACCATGCATACATTCTCCTCCAAGAAAGAAACCTGTAAGCCAAACAACCGGTGCTCAATTTACACTGGGAAAACAAAATCCTACAGTGAAAACAATTCAGCCAAATAAACCCATTTGAGAAATTTAATGGCCACATTTTGGATATTCTATCTATAATATAACAGAAAAATGGATGAATGGTCATAAAGCAAGTAATAATTGTCGATTGCACAGTTACAGATTGGCACAGAGTTAACTGCACGTAACACACTTTCAGTTAGATACATGCTCTTTCAGCAAACCACTATCCTGGCCTCATTAAGTGTGTACTATCCTAAGCATCCAAGACCTCAGCTGGCCTTTGTCAAATGCTACCCAAGTTCCAACCTAGAAAGTTAAAACAGAGAACCTCACAGGGTTTGAATACCCAGTCAATAAATTGGAATCCCCAGGAAAAATTTCAAGGTCACTGTTTTCAAGAAGCATCCAGCAATGTTTAGATGCCAAATTTCAGTTGTTTTGTCCGCCATCAGAACAGAAGTATCCCCACTAACCAATACTATCCATTCATCTAAAACAAATCTAACAGCTAACCTTAAAAAGATTAAATACTTTGGTCAGGAAAGAGGAAACCCCAGAAAAATGAAACTATTGAGGACATGCCCTAACCCAAGCCTTGCTTGCTTCACAATGCTACTATACAGGATTAACAGTTGCATATGCTACAGTACAAGTAGTTCCCAAACATATGTTACAAGATAAAGTCAATTTAAAATATTCATTACACCACAACCACAAAGAACCTCCAACCAATTCCACAACCAGTAGAAAAATCCCAACCCAACTCCATATGCAAAGAAGCAGACAAGCAGAAAACGAACTTTTTAAGAAGATAAGAGGATGAAAAAGAACTTTTTTAGAAAATAAAAGGATGAACTAAAGCTATTTTTTTTAACCTTTTAAAATTGTCAACTTTAAATATAGCACGGTGAAGAGCTGAAATTCTGCACTACAAAGAGAGTGAAACAAGAAATGGGGAATTATAGGAGGAACAATACAAATAAAACATTCGTTCACGCAGCGGTAGCAGATAAAAGAGAAGAGATAGAAGCCACAAACCCGAGATTAATAGATCTTCCTGTTTTTAGTATTGCTAGCTGAGATAATGATTCTTTTTGATATTTGGTGATAAGATTAAGAGTAACTGTTGCTTCGAATCTGACGTTGTATGTCCGTAATAAAAATTGAAACGGAATCTTAAATCTGCTTTTGTTTTCGTATTAAAATTAAATTATGGAGAAAGAATCTATATTCTTACAGGATATTAAAGCTTGGAATGGCATTTAGTATTTGGCTGCGGGGATTGAACATGGAATCAGTATTGAGTTGTAGGATGATTCAGGATTCACCATTGCTGATGTAGTTGCTGCTTCTTGTTTTTTTTATCTCACGTCACGCGCCTTCAAGAGCGGGTGCCAATTACGAACCATTGCAATTTGCAAATGATATTTTGGTTTGCTGATGTCATATCTTAATTATTTCGCTCTATTTTGTCTTCTTTTGCTGATATCATACTTTATTCCTTTTCATAGTGTTTTTTTTTATTATTTTTTTTATGGAATTTTTTTCATAGTCTCTCCTAGAGTGGAGCATGTAGCCTGATCTGTTGGAAATATCCGCTAATTCGACCCGTGCAGAGATGATTTTTTCCGATCTATTGAGTTATGGGGCGGGGATAGATTGTAAAAATAGAATCCGCCGCGGGTTTGGGGCAGAACGGATTTTGGTAAACCCGCTCCGTAACCCGCCAATGTAAGGACATTTTGGTAAATTTAGTTATAAGCTGAATGAAAACCTAGGTTATTTTGCGTATCTTCTCTTCTACTACTCACTCTTTTCGTCTACTGTTTCTCTTTCCTTCTCCTCCCAAACGTCTCTCAAGTCTCAAATCCACCAGAATGTTCAACATCTGAGATAATTCTTGACGGTATTGATGATGATGATCAAGTTGCGGAAGAAATTGTTTAATGACTGTCCTTTTTTATTTGAACAAAATTTGTCGTTTTGATTACTATTTGTTTATATTATTGTATGATGAACAAATTTAAAACATCACTATTTTTATAATTATGTATGTTTATTTTTAGAGACATTTTAAATGCATGAAATTAAAATAATTAGAACTATTTTTGCTTTTAAAAGCTATGATATATAAAAAAAATACGCAGATAAACCCACAAAATATCCGATTCAACTCGTAATCCAAAAAACCCAACCTGCAGTAGGACGGGGCAAGGATGGGGCGAGATATCAGTTTTCTTGTTGACATAAACGGAAAATTCTTTCTTGATTTTTGACGAACTAAACAGGTTGACAATGATTTCTTGATTTACTTCTTTCTTCGATTGGGTTGGGGTTTCAGTTCCCTTGGTATTTTTAAGCTCTAATCTTAGCTTCTCCTGCTATTTTTCCTTCTGATTTCTGTGATCTTCTGCTTGCCATTATTCTGATGAAATCATTTTTTATGTTTATTAGTTGTTATTGATCGAAAGAACAAAGATTGATTTCTGAATTTGAATGTTTTATTTTGTTACGTCTGAAATACAGTAGAGGAGTCTATTCCTTTCTGAACATACCAGTGTTCATTCATTTGAGAATCAAAAGCAAGGAAGTCATTCTTGAAACAAAGGTATCAGTTGCTGGATCTAGGGATTTGCAACGGTGATAGGCGATCGAAGACGAAGAAGCAGAGAGGTCTGAGTAGCAGAGGCGAGAATTTGTGAATCTCAGTTTGTAAATTTGAGATTGAGATTGTGAGGCTCAATTTTGATTTTGTTATTTGTTTAAATTCAGGGTAAATCGGGCTAGCAGGATTGGGGCCCAAAATTTTCGAGTTAATAGGGTTGGGGCCCGAAATATATATAAGGTCAGTTTGGAGTGGGAGAGAGGGGTATTTTCGGGTCTTGGGTTATTTGGGTTCGGTTCGGGTTAACCCGAACCCGACCGATGCACACCCTTAATAGTAACCCTAAATTTGTCAAAAATCACATTTAAACACACTTCCAGAATTGCCTCATTGCCTATGTTACAAAATAAGTCTCATAATTCACACCACACATGTATTTTAGTCGGAGTAATACTAAACATATCTGGTTCCTTGTTGGAAAACTACCATGTCGGAAACGACAATCAAATAACACAACCTATATATCAAATTAAAGGTCTTAACATTTTCAAAAATATACCTTCAAACTTATCGTACTATGACTGGAAAACGGTGAACATGATTCGACCTGGTTCTACTTTTGCCTCCAGTCACCGATCAAAACAGCTATGCACATCAATGGACATGTTGGAGCATACAGAGTCTCCTCGCAGTCTTAGGTTTCCCAACCGATTACCGAATCTCTTAGAGAGAAGCTCAACAGTAGCGTTCAACGGTAGTCCTAGGCTTGACAAGTGAAGGAAGAGGAATAGGAAACAAATTGCAACTGTTGTACTCACCGAAAGGTGTACTTGACTTCTCCATGAAATCGAAGAGAAGTTTCGATCTGTGGTACATGAAAGAGGAGTGGCAACGACAGAGCAGTGAATGATGTTTTGTGTTATTTACGAAATAGTCCTTGAAAATTTATTTTTTTGTTAGTTTAGTCCTTTTGGACAAAAATGACAAAAAAAAAATGCTCTATGAGTTCTTAGAATTGAAATTTTATTATTTCACACTGGCACCAATGAAGTTTTAATAAGTGTTTGTTAACGCTCTCTCAAAATCCAACATGGCAAATGAGCAGAATGTATACATTTTTAAAACTTTAGGGATATAATAGGTCATCCGCAAATATTAGAGAGCCAAATGACTTCTCGTTGAAAGTTTAGGGATCAAAGTATGCATTGTGACTTTTTTATTTATATATATCCACCTCGTAATCTATCATCAAATCACAAATATTATTACCGATAAAAAAGATAAAAGTCGACCTTCAACATCCAAATAAATTTTAAAATTTTGATTAATAATGCATAAATATGCTTACCAAGCAGAACCAATAATATGGTTTATTATTTTGAGGTTTATAGTTTGTTAATTAGAACTACCTCCGTTTTTATGAGATGCTTACATTTTCATTTATAGTAAGTTTTGTAATTGTTTATTATTATTTTTTTATTTATATTAGTGAAAAAGTAAGTTTTTTAAAGAATTAGTAATTATTTATTATTATTTTTATATTGGTATTGGTAAAAAGTGAGTTTATATTGGTATTGGTGAAATAATGAATATAAAAAAATAAAAAAAATAGAGGGAGTATTACCGTATTTAGAAAAAAATGTATCATGTTTCTTTATTGTACAGAAATAAGTTGGACATTTGAAATTTGATTCCTGCTTTGAATTATCAACTATGATATGAGCAACTTGTCTACTTGATTGATAGCTAGTCCCTTTCAACAGTAAAATTAATTATTGAGTGCCGCCGTAGTCCTTGTTTATTTTATTATTACTAGTGTTATTTTCTGTATGAACTCTAAGTGCAGTTATATAAATATATATATATATATTTATTTGTACGAAATGGCTATCCCAAACCACTCGCAAGTACCGAGCGGGAACATTCACATATATACTACATTTTTTTTTTTTAATTTCTTTATATTTATTATTTTACCAATATTAATATAAATTTATTTTTCACCAATATCAATACAGAAATAATAATAAATAATTACTAATTCTTTAAAAAACTTACTTTTTTACTAATACCAATAAAAAAATAATAATATACAATTATAAAATTTACTATAAATAGAAATGTAAACAATTCAAAAAACACTCAAAAACAAAAATATAAACATCTCATAAAAACGGAAGTATTACAAGATATAGAACCAAAATATCGTCCATAATAAGGTTCCTGCAATATGCAATATAATATTAAGACGAAGCATGTTGTGTAGAATTAATTAGAGTTAATTAATGGATTGAAAAACTAACTCCACAATCACATCATTTCACTCTTGATTTCATTTGCAACCAAATATAAATAGTACATAATTCATTCTGAACTATTTTATTTGTGTTTTTAGAAATTTCACTAAAAACATCAACTTCTCACTGCAGTTTATACAAGAAGACAACTACTGGTCTATTAATAAAAGAGCAAAAGAATATAATAAAGTTCTAGATGGAGAAAACAACTCCTTTGAAACATAGGTAATTATAGTATGAGTCTGAGTTATTTCAATTAGGGGTGTTCGGTTAAACGTGAAATTCACGAATTTTTTAACGTTAAAAAATTTTGTCAATCGTTAAATCGTAAGAGATTTCATTTAATTCGTTAAACCGTAAAATTCACGTTAAAAGAAAATTTTTTAACGATTTAATGAATTTCACGTTTAAAAACAAACTAAACTTAGCTGATTCATCCTCATTTTCCTCTTTTTCTTATTCCTTTTATGCCTCTTTTCTTTATCTTCCTTCGTTTCCTCTTCTTTTCTCTTTGGTTCATAGTTTTGGCTTACATATGTGAACTTTTATTATGGATAAATCTTAATCTTTTTACAACTTTGTCGATAATGGTTCTATTTTTGGTTAATTGTAGAATTCATTAAATTAGAAAATTCTTTGTTAAATTCGATTAATTAGAGAATTTGTATGAATTATTTAATTTGTTAAGACGTCTAAAAA